>JAJOZX010005839.1:0-290111 GCA_023014485.1 Bathynomus jamesi
TGTCTTCTCGAGTTTCTGCTCAATGATATAGCAAGCTCCTCCTGAGAGTCCTGTGTTTGAGGCGGTGGTGTCAAAAGAGAGGGCACAGATCCATCCCTTGATGTCCCAATCCTCGAGGGCAGAGAGGACGGCTTCCGCCATGGCGCGGCGGTGCCGTCGGGGAGGCTGGGCACAGCCAGAAGCTTGTCGACGTTCTCCCCAGACACCAGAACTGGAAGGCGATCTTCAGCAGGGCCTCCGTCAGCCGCTGGTACGATTTTCCCGTCCCAGTGAATGGTCAGCGGCACAGTAGGATGGAAGGCTGCCTTCATTTCCGCTGCTGCCATAGCACGGAACTTTGCTCGGTCGCGGCGGGAGGATTCGCGGTTCAAGACCAGCTCCTCAGGGTCGTGGCCCAAGCTCCTCGCAGCCGCCGACAGCAAAAAAAACACCTTCTCGGTCGGTAAGTTTCGTCCGATCCATCGCTGCGGAGAGATCAGGGGTGATCATCTTTTTCGACGCGCGGAATCGCTTGGGTGGTAAAGGGGTCGTAGATGCTTCTGCATTCGGACGTGGACGGGCCCGGGAGAGAGAGCTCTTCCTCTTCTTCTCGGCGACGACGCGTGTCGGTGACCGAGTCGGGCTGCTTGCACCTGAGCTGGAGCTCGATGCAGTTCGACGAGTCTTCTCGGCTCTCTCTGTTCGCCTTTCATCATCTTGCCGGCGGCTTCCTTTCCGCTTCCTGTCTCCTCGCACGCTCCTCCTCAGTGTGCAGCGTCATGTCACGTGTGGAGGAGATGCGGCCGCGCCGCACCTCGGCCCTTTGTCCCATCAGGAACTCCCTGTCCTCTTCGATTGTGATCATCGACATCGCCTGTTCGTGTGCGATGTCGAAGAGGCGGTCAAGGGATGAGAGGAACTCGGCCTCGTTCCTGATTTGGGTCACAGTGCGCCGTTTCGAGTTCTTGTTCAGAGCCCGCCACTTCTCGTACATTCGGAGAACCTTGTCCCTTGCACGTTGGTCTTTCTGCGTAGGAATATGGGACCGCTCCCAGAATTCCTTGACTGCGGTCACTGTCTCAGCGGCTGCTTCCTTGATCGGCTTCTTGACGTCAAGGTGAAGGTGGAAAAAGTACTGGCCAAATTATTAGGAATTTTTTTAAAATTTCATTTTTTGGTATAAAATGTTAAATTAAACCAATTTTAAACATTGAAAAGTTATTTATTTCTACACAAGAATACATGGTCATTATTTAGCAATAGTTTAGTACTTAGTTTGACCCCCCTTAGCTGCCTTAAGGGCTGCGACACGCTTCGGCATGCCATGAATCAATTTTTTGCATAATTCCTTAAATACGTGTAGAGTGAAACCAGACTTGAATAAGTCGCTCTATGAGTTGGTGTTTTGTTGTTATCGGCGTTTCATGGATTACGTCCTTTAAAATACACCATAAACTTTCGATTGGGTTCATGTCTGGAGAATTTCCAGCCCATGGGAGCAACTGAACACTATTTTCATGACACCATTTTTTAACCGACTTTGCCGTGTGGCATGGAGCTGAGTCTTGTTGAAAAATCCAACGTCTATTACCATACCATTCCCTTATTTGAGGCAGTAGACGTCTTCTTAGTACTCTATATACTTGACTTGGTTCATATTCCCCTCAACAATGCTCAAACGACTAGTTCCATGCACAGAAATTGCTCCCCAAACCATGATCTTTTGTGGAAATTTCACCGTTTTCATCAGACACTCAGGCAAAAATTCTTCTCCAGGCCTCCTTCTTACACTTTGAACACGATCGTCAAGCACGGCAATCGTTGACTCATCGGAGAACACCACCTGCAATCAAAGAAAGCCCTGTGAAAGAGTCAGTGCATAGCGTATGAAGTACAGCTAAAACGAAGTACAGTATGACTTGCTGCTTTACAGATATTTTTACTGCAGTTTTATCACGTACTGTAAATACACTTCTATGCATACTGTATTTACTGTATTAACATTCTATTTAATGTTAAATATTATTCTTACCTGTTCCCAATCCTCACTAGTCCAGTTAATGTGTTCCTTTGCCCATGCAAAATGTGCCTTCTTCATAGCCTCAGTGAGCCTGGGCTTCTTCCTTGGGCGGTAGGCTTTGAAGCCGGCAGTTAGAAGCCTGTTGACTGTTCTACGACTATATTGATGCCATCAGCCGCTAGACTACTGGAAATGTTTTTGCAAGTAGCTCTTCTATTTCTAAGAGACAAAATTGCAATCTGTCTATCAGTTCTTGGAGTCGTTACCCTTTTTCTGCCGCATCTTCCAACCCTTTTGGGGCCTACATTTTCTCCAAATACCATTTTTTTTCTTAATACGAAGTACTGACTGTGGTGAAACATGGAGTTTGGCAGCGATTTCCTTTTGTTTAAATGTAGAAGAAGTTAAAAAACCTGTATTTGCCCAATTTTCCGTGGACTCAAGTCATTCTTTCGCCCCATTTTCAAATTCACTTAAAAACTGTAACAAATAATTGCCGAAATTGGGTAAATACACTATTTAAATTAAACGGTAGTTACAATGACACGTAAAAGAAAGAGAAACACACCCGCATCGCACGACAACCAAACGACAACTGATGAAAACACGCTTTGTTCGACTAAAGAATTATGCAAAAAATTGATTCATGGCATGCCGAAGCGTGTCGCAGCCATTATGGCAGCTAAGGTGGGTCAAACTAAGTACTAAACTATTGCTAAATAATGACCATGTATTCTTGTGTAGAAGAAATAAACTTTTCAACGTTTAAAATTGGTTTAATTTAACATTTATACCAAAAAATGAAATTTAAAAAAAATTCCTAATAATTTGGCCAGTACTGTATATATATATATATATATATATATATATATATACATACACATATATATATATATATACATATATATATATATACACATATATATATATGAATAGAAACGACATAAGTGTTAAGGAACGTTTCTGCACACGAGGAGGAGAGATAACGAATAATGAAAAATGAGGCGAACCGCCCAGGAATCGAACCCAGGGCCTTCCAATTGGAAGGCCCTGGGTTCGATTCCTGGGCGGTTCGCCTCATTTTTCATTATTCGTTATCTCTCCTCCTCGTGTGCAGAAACGTTCCTTAACACTTATGTCGTTTCTATTCATTTATATACTGCGCGGTCATTGCAGTTATATGCATATATATATATATATATATATATACACTACTATATATATATATATATATAATATTATATATACCTAACAACCTGTGTGTTCTCCAATTGCGTGTGTTAATGGGGGGGGGGGCTTTGCTCCCCATGATAATATATACATACTAAACTTGCCTTATTGTGGAGGTTCAAGGTCACTGTTGGTGAAACATTCAATAATAACCAAATCTATTACTTCATGAATTAAAAGTATTTCTTAGATCAAGTTTACAATGTTGTTTTTTAATTTTATGATGATGTCCACGAGTTATCCCATCCATCTCTAGTGATAAAAAGTTACATACAGTCCATCAAAATTGTCCAAACCAGAAAACATTTTGAACATTTGTGTCATATCTCCCATCATACAATGTCTCTCAAAACTAAACATACCTAGTTCCTTTAATCTATCCCTGTATTCCAATGTCCTTAGGTTAGGGATAAGCTTGGTTGCCCTATGTTGCACACCTTCAAGCACATCAAATATCATGTCTAAGTGAGGCTTAACATAAGAATTATATAATTTACAGATGACTGCAGTTTATATTCTTTTGCAGTTTATACAAACTTCCTATATTTGTAACTGGAGCAACTACTTTTGTATCATCTGCAAATTTATAAATTTTACAACCTACTCCTTTCTCTAAATCATTTAGATATAAAATAGAGTAATGGACTTAAAACTGATCCCTGTGGTACCCCATTTTTCACTTTCTGCCACCCAGATTCATGATCATTTAGAATTACTTTCTGTTCTCTGTCTTCCACCTATTTTTTACCCAATTTATAATTGACCCTAATATCCCATGAGCTTTTAATTTATATAGAAGTCTCCTATGTGGAATCTTGTCAAATGCTTTACCAAAATCCAAATAAATAACATCTACATTTCCATTATCTACCTGATCAGTTACAAACTCTAAAAAGTCTAAGAGATTAGACAAACAAAACCTTCTTGATCTAAATCCATATTGTGAACTTGAAATAAGATTAAAATCCTCCAAATGATCTTGAATATTATGCTTTATAATTTTTTCTAGTATTATCTTTCCTACCAATGATGTTAAACTAACAAGCCTATAATTTCCAACCTCCTCCTTACTACCTTTTTTGTAAATGGATACTGCATTTGCTTTTTTCCATTCATCTGGTACTGTACTTCTGCACAATTAATTGACCTAGCAAACAAAATAGTTACGTAGTGTCTTAGGTAAGCTTTCCTCCCCTTCTCTGAGAATCCTAGCAAATATATGATCAGGTCCAGCAGCTTTATTTGACTTCAATGTATGAATCAATTGCCTAACATCATCCTTCCTTATATGAATATGATCTAGAATGCTTGAATTTACAGAATCTAAAGAATTAAAATCAAAGTTATTTAAATTTTCTTCAGTAAAAACAGAGCTAAAATCATTAAAAATACCAACAATATCCTGATCTTTTTTTCAAACCTCCTATCATCATGTTCATTTGGGCCAATCCTATCATGCTTTTTATTATTATAGCTGTTTATAAAAATTAAAGAATTTCTTTGGATCTTTCTTGCTATTTCTAGCTAAATTTCACTATGCCTTTTGCTCTTCCTAATCAGACTATTTAGCTTGTTTCTTAACTGCCTATAATTATCCAAGTCCAAAATACTATCACTGCCTTTAAATTCCCTGAATGCCCCTTTTTTTTTACTTTTAATCATTTTAGCTATTTCCTTATTCCACCACAAAGGTTTCCTCATCTTGTTATTCCTAACAGTTCTGAAAGCAATACACCTACATTGTACATCCCCTAAAATTTCTTTGAATCTAGACCACATCTCAATAGCATTTTTATTGGCAAATTCATTATCCCACTTTTTCTAACAACTCCCTAAATTTACTCTATAGTCACCCTTTGAGAAGCAAGGGACTAGATGGTCATTGTTGACTAGATCCCTATTTAATTATACTTAAAACGTATGATCTGATGATTACTATTTCCTAATGACTCCTCCTACTGTAATTTCCCTAATAAGTTCATGATCATTGGAAAGAACCAGATCTAAGATTGTTTGATTCCAAGTTGGTTTGTCTACAAATTGCATTAGAAAACAGTCATTATAGCAGTGACTGAAGAAGTTACCTTCCCTATTATTTCCCTCTAAAAAGCTCTATTTTATATGAGGCAGGTTGAAATCTCCCATATTTAATGTTCTAGCACTATAACCTTTATTTATTTCTTGAACCATTCTGTCATCAACTACTGTACCTGTGATTGGTTTGGAGGTTTGCCTGAAACACTGATATCAACCCAAGTTTATTCTACCCTATTGTCTAATTTAATACTATCATTTTGAAATGAAGTAAGTCATTCTTAATGTGTAAGGCCAAACCCCACCCCCTTGCCTATCCATTCTCTGATAAATAGACATTGTATAACTATTTAACTTGTACTCTGCTCTTGTCATTGAATGCTGCCTCACTAATCCAAGTCTTATTAATGCAGACGATATCCAGATTTTCACTAATCATATTTAACTAAATAATTCATTTTTTTATTCTGAAGATTACGTACATTTGTATAAAAACACTTCAACTCCTCAGTTTTAACCAATTCCCTACCTTTGGCTAGATAGTTGATATGCCTATTCCTGACATAATCTGTATTAGTGTGGTAAATATTTATTTTAGCACGTGACCTGGACTTTGGCATGAAAATTGGTTTTTTCTGGTGTATTTCACTGTGTTTTGTGTAAATTTGACCTTCATTTCCAGCGCAAATGAGAGGTTGTGGCAATATGCCCCCCCCCCCCCCCCCCCCCCCAAATCCTATGATTTTGAAGTCTCTGGAAGTGGGCAGGGCTTTGAAGTAGAGGCAAATTGTGGGATAAAAGAGGGTGTGCCTAGCTGTAGTGGCACTACCAAACCTAAAAAACGCAACATAGGCCTAATGCTGTGCTCCTAGCCAGGGGCTTTGACCCCTGGACCCCCTGTATTTTCCTCTTGGACTTCTTGTCAGTATGCTGGTGGTTACAGTAGAATGCATGCTGATCTTGACTGTATTTCAGAGGATTAGAGCACTTTGGACAATCTAGAGACAAATGTAATACTCTGCTGCTGAAATAGCTTAACAGTGGCTTTATCATCATCAAAACGCTGCTTAATGATGATGTAATAGGAGGGGTTGCAACCAGTGCACACACGGTTGACAAACCATACATCATTGTTGACACATGCTGATTTCAATTGATTTTAATCAACCCAAAAATTGCTTATATATCCATTAATATCAATTTGCACAAGAAATACCTTAGAAGAAAATAGATTGAGATTTAAATTCTACTTAAGAAAAACCTATTGTCATCCCAAAGTCCAGGTCATGTGCTAAAATGAATACTAACCCTTAAGTCTTATTGTGGTCTGGATTTATGATAAAATCCTGAAGTTAGGACCTTACTGCCCTGTGTTGACTGTCCAGGTGAATGGCTATAGAACTATGAAGTAGATCTAATCAAGCCCCAAGAGTGGGCCTAATAGAGTTTTGGGTAAATCATAGGGAAATGTCATCACCTGCAAAATCATACCAAAATGCAATTTTGTAGTAGTATTTGATGTGATTTATTCAAATCTGACATTCATTTTTGGTGTAAATTAGCAGGAACCCATTTTATTCAAAGTTGAAAATCATGAGGTTTCTGCTCAATTGCACAGTAAGTAAATACAGTTGTGCCCTGTGGTTCACGCTGGTTACATTCTTGGAAACCTGTGAAGTGCAAATGCGTGAATGGCAAAGAGGTTTCATAATGTATTTCAATGGGATAGGGGAATTGTTCACCAATCTGAAAAAAGTTTTACATAAATTAAATTAAATCTTTGTTTTACTCAAACAAAACTGAGTAACTACCTCGCAGCCACAGTGAAAATACATTGTCACATGATTGGTTGAGCATATGAATGAATAGCAACAAGATATATATTTCGTAATAACTTGCTTATAACATATTTGCAAAAAAAATGGTACTCTTGAAGAAGTGTTATGGAGATCAGTGGTTGGCAACCTCTGACCCACGGGTCAATTGTAGTATATAGTATATATAAAATTTTATTTTAAAATATCCCAAAAATAGTGTATTTTGATTTAAATTTTGAATACTGACCCATTATCAAATTATAATAAATCAAATTGACCCAGTTTCAAAAAAATGTTGCCTACCACTGATGTAGATTATGCTCCTACAGTTATTTGTTTGAGATTCAGGTGATATCTCCTTAAAATTATCTGAGTTTTGCTTACATTTGACATCCCAGACACATTTTCCTGTTCTTTTCACCCACAAATCTGGCAGAGTCAGTGAAAGGTGACTTTAAGACAAGTTTTGGACAAAAGAAAATGGCTTATATTGTCCAAACCCAAGAAACATTTTGAACATCTGTATCTATTTAAAAGATACTCCTTTTTAACTAGTTACATTACATTTCATTTGGAAAACATGAAGCCACTGGGGCCTATCAAAGTTATTGAAGTCATGAGCTATATTTTATAGTTATAAATTGATCTTAATTATCCATTATATAATTATATATCCATCCATTGGACTGTCACTACCAATTAAACTTAACCTTTTTACTATTTATAAAATTTTGCTTTGATTTAAAAATTTATCAGGTCCCTTCTTAGAGCTATTGAAAGTACTAGGCCTACAATTCACAACCATGAATTTACCATTGTTGGGGACTCTATCATTAGGAATCTGGACAATAAATTTTGCAATAAGGGAAGGAAAACCTGTAGAAGAATATGTATTCCAGGAGGTAATGTTTCTAAAGTTATTGAAGTACTGAAGAAGTTGCCTGAAAACTGGGGTGGTAATATAATTCATGCAGGTGTAAATGAGTTAATAAGCAAGGATAAAGATGGTAGATTTACATTGAACAGAAATTCAGTAGTAGTTAGAGGTACAGAGAATTGATAGAAACTTTAAAAAAATAGGCAAAGTAAGTGTTATGTAGTGGGCATTTTACCAAGGGTTCAGGGTAAGCATGGAGTTTACAAGTAGAATTTTAGCCTTAAATGATAAAGTTAGGATGCTGTGTAGTGAAGGGGTTGAGTTCATAGATTTGTGGGATAGTTTTTATGAAAGGAGGGAGCTTTATAGTAAGGATAGATTACATCTTAGTAGAAAGGAACTGCTTTATATGAGAGACTTCTAGAGGAAAATGCAAGTTATTTGGGGTGTTGAAAGATAACTTTAGATCAACAAAGGGCATGGAGCATCAGGGGAGAGGTAAAGTAAATAGTCATAAATACAAATTATGTCAGGAATAGGCATATCAGCTATATAGCCAAAGGTAGGGAACTGGAGGGGTTGAAGTGTTTTTACAAATATACAGAATCTTAGGAATAAGAAAAATGAGTTATTTAGTTATATGATTAGTAAAAATCTGGATATAGTCTGCATTAGTGGGGCAGCATTCATTGACATTAGAGCAGAGCAGAGTATGAGTTAAATAGTTATACAATGTATATTTATCAGAGAATGTTATAGGCAGGGAGGTGGTTTGGTTTTATACATTAAGAATGATTTAACTTTAGTTGGGAATGATAGTATTAAATTAGACAATAGAGGTAGAATCAATTTGGGTTGATATTTGTGTTTCAGGCAAAGAGTATATTCAGATAGATGCATTTTACAGACCTCCAAACCAAATAGAGGAAGTTGATGACAGTATGATTCAAGAAATAAATAAAGGATATAGTGCTAGAACATTAATTATGGGAGATTTCAACCTGCCTCAATTTGGGATCAAGCAATCTTAGATCTGGTTCTTTCCAATGATTATGAGCTTATTAATGAACTTGCAATAGGAGGGTCATTAGGGAATAGTGATCATATGTTTTAAGATAGAATTAAATAAGGATCTAGTCAACAGTGACCATCTAGTCCCTTGCTTCTCAAAGGGTGACTACAGCAATCCCTCACCAATTGTGGGGGTTACGTTCCTGAAAACCCCATGGTTGGTAAAACTAAAGGCCTATGGGAAATAGGGGGTTAGGTTCCACGGCTGTGGTTGACACACACTTTTTTCCTTAATTACACATCCTATTCACTCGGTAAACATGAGAAATATGTACCTGTATGAACAAAATGACATTAATATATACCATATGTCCCACAAAAAAGTATACCCAACTTTAGATTGTACTAACTCCTCCAAAAATTGAGATATTTTGGATCTGTTTGTTTGATTTAATATAGCAAATTATTCTTTGTTAACGTTCAAATTTATTCATGTTTAAACGATTTAGTGTTTAAGCATCTGCTTTTAACTGAAGGGTACAGAAAAATGGGTTGTGCGGAATGATCATTTCTCCCAGCCAGATAGCTCCTCTTGCTTTAACCAATGTGCTACTTTTTACGTCGAAGGATATTGCAAATATTTTTTTTAAATAATTCAAACTTTTGTATCTAAGATACGAGTCATACATATAAATGAAGAATCTGAATTACTAAATTTATAAATAACTTTGAAACCCTTATCAAGCAGTTTACACGAAGGCAGCGCGTTCTCATGGTCACAACTTATCTGCAAACTAAAAGCTTAAAACAAGTTCAGAATACCTTTGAACTGCAATTTCCTGATAGAGCTTCTCCAACTAAACATACAATTTTGAAGAATGTTTGGAAATACAAAGAAGAAGGAACGGTCCTCAATTTGAACAAAGGACGTTCAGGCCATCCGAAGATGGCAAGAACCGACGAGAACATTCAGCATGTTTGGCATTTATTAGAGAGACATCCAAAAGTGTCCACCAGGCGAAATGGTACAGAACTCTCACGCATGTCATTTCATCGAGTAGTTCGTGAGGATTTGAATTTGTACCCATACAGAATGGAAATTCGACATCAACTCATTGAAGAAGATCTACCTCACTGCCTAAGATTTGCCCAGTGGTTTCTTGAAAAACCAGAAAGATTCACGGAACAATTAGTGGTTGGAGATGAGGCGGCCTTTTTTATGAATGGTCTAGTGAACAGACAAATCTGCCGTCAGTATGCACCAAAAAATCATCCACCTGACAATCATATCTACGAAAAGAATAACTCTAGACAAAAACTGTCTCTCTGGGTAGGACTGTGCGGTAATGGAGCGGTAATTGGCCCAGTCTTTTACGATGGTAATCTAAATGGTGAAGCTTACCTAGAAATGATAGACTGAGAAATCCTTCCACAAATACATATTACTTATGGAAACTGATTTAATCGTATTTGGTGGGTGCAAGACGGAGCTCCTGCTCACAGGAGAGTTATTGTGAAGGAACGCTTGCAGGAAGTCTTCCACCAAAGAGTAATTGCTACAGGCCATGACATTGAATGGCCTCCCAGAAGCCCTGACTTGACTCCATGTGATTACTTTTTGTGGGATCATTTGAAAAATAGAGTATTTGCATCACAACCTATCAATTTAGATGATTTGAGGACTCGCATCACAGCTGAAATCAACTTGTTAAAAGACAATCCAGATCTTATCAAAAGAGTGATGGGGAAGATGAGAGCTCGACTCCAGATTTGTATCAATAGGAATGGTGGTCATGTTGAAAGAAAATGAAACTAAGCATAACTTTTGCAATAAGGAATAAAGAAAAATCTGCTTTGTATCTTATTAAAATTATGTTAAAGTATCTATTATTATGTATTTGTCTTTTCATTACATCGATAGCACAGTGCTAGGCCGGGCTGAAACTCAAGATAGAATTAATCAGAGTCATTAACAGTTGGCTTTTGATATAAAAATAAGATTCCTGAAAAAAATAATTGGTGGCCACCAACGTGTGTCCGGCCACCCCCGTTTTTGTAAAAACATCTAATGCCGCACTAGCAAAATCAGGAAAATGGCAATATCTCTTCTTCTGAACATGCTAGAGAGATGGTTTGCATACCAAAAGATGCAGAATTTGATTTAGAACAAATTATTAAGAGTGGTATTTTTTATAAAACCTTTAGTTTTTGAGTTATTTTAGAAAAACTAATTTTTGGGGCCCATAGACCCCCTTTCGACGGACCTTAGTGACAAAAGAAATTCTAAAATAAGCATGATTTGGCTTTTTGATTACTAACATTGCCCTAAAAGGATGTTGACATGGACATAGTGATCACATGATATGACTTTTCCTTGTTATCTTGCATCCATTATGCTTGATTAAAGAATAGAGGGTGGGGCTGCTTCATGAACTTTTTTTAAACGTAATAAATTGAAAACTTGTTTTTTTTTCAGGTGCCTTTGTTATAAGTTTCCAACTGCAATTTGTCATTGAATTCAACATTTGCAATATAAAGTATGACTTCTACAAGGAAAACAGTTGCTAAAGTACTTGGTGATGTACGTTTTATGCCAGCAGAACAGTTTCCTTTAGGGAAATTGCCTACGTTGAAGCAAGTTATTGAAAGGTGTTTGTGTTTCGGAGACTATAAAACAGATGCTGTACTGAGAGCTACTTCTGAGGAATTGCATAAATTGTGGGTCACATATAATGTTTATCCAATATCAGTAAATGCCATACAGAGCCGACTGAAAACCCAAATAAAGGAATTCAACCGCCTTCTGAAGTATGACAAAAAGAAAAGGGGACCTAAATATCATCAAGATCTGGATGATTTTCTGAAAACTGTAAACGTTTTATTTGACATATATCAACATGATCACAAACTGTTGGCAGATACAGAGAAAAAGCACTTACTAAAAATGACTGAATCTGATTACCAGTTTTATGAGGTAGGTCTGTTGATTGAATTTCAAGTTGTAAATTATTAATTAATATTAATTAATTATCAATTATTAATATTATCAATTATTAATAATTTGCTACAATTTTTAAAGTGCATTTAATAAGTTAGTAATATCAATAATACACTATTAATGATGTTAATGATAAGTAATATTTTAGTATTTTCTCATTTTTGTAAGAATTTCAATTTACATATAGAGACCCATAGATAAAAGATACATTATAGTGTAATGAAATATAATCACTTTGTAGGACCAGAAAACAACTAGGCATGGTTACTGTACCCTGAAAGAAGTCCCAGAAACAGCCACTGACTTAAAATTCAAATCACGGGTTATTCAATCTCAAAAAGCAAAAGAATCAGTTCCTCCTCCTCATCCTCCTGAACCTATGGACATTCCTGAGTTGACAGATAGCGACAGTTGTAATGATTCATTTGATGCAGACTATGTTCCAGAAGTCTCAACATTACAGAACAGAACTAGATTACGCTCATTAGCTGAAGCATGTGACAGGTATAGTACTGAAAGATAAATCTTTTAATACAGCTTAAAGTGAAATCATTGTGACTAAGAGATTAAGATTACCAATAAATTATTCATTGACAATAGATATGTAAATCTACTTTAAATATCCTAACAGATATCAAGTAAGTGATAGAGCAGGAGCGGCTATTGGTTCTGCTACATTGGTGGACTTTGGAGTAATCACCCCAGATAACATACAAAATGTTATTGATAAGTATGTTTTTAATCACTCTAGATATTACATTTCTTAGCTTCTGCTATAAGTTCTAAATCACCAGATTTACTATTATTTTTAATTAGCGTCAAAATTTCTATTTTGTATTTATATTAATTAGTTTCAAACAGGACACTGACATTTGTATTTTGTATAATGCTAATGCAGTAATGCATGGCCAATATTTTTGAAATACTTTTCAGAAACAAGTTGAGAAGGGAGAGAGCTAAATTGAGAGCTGAAAGGAAGAAGTGATATTTGAAAAAGTGACTGGCATTGGCTTTGACGGTAGAAAGGATGCTACACTTGCTGTTAACAAAGTAAATGAAAAGTATTATACATCCACAATCCTAGAGGAACATTATGTCATTACTGGAGAGCCAGGTAAATGGAAATGATTGTCATACAGTTATAGGCGTTATGCTGTTATATTACTGTACTATAAAGTAATATTTCAATTACTTAAAAAATTTTCTTTTTAAGTGACAACTGTCCAGTTAACTTTATTCCTTCCTTTTTCATTTTTATTTAATTGTAAAATTAATTACATTTATTTTCAGATGATTTCTACCTCGACCATTTTACCCCGGAGAGTGGCAAAGGCATTGACATTGCTCATGGCATTTATAAGATCATTAAAGGGACAGAACTTGAGGCCAAATTAAACTTAGTTAAAGCAGATGGGACAAATACTAACACAGGACATATGCATGGGTCAATCAGATATTTGGAAATGTTTTTAGGGCAACCTCTTCAGTGGGATATTTGTCTTCTGCATCTAAATGAATTGCCACTTAGACACATCTTCATAACTTTAGATGGGACAACAAAAAGTCCAGACAAATTTTCTGGCCCTATTGGTTCTCAGCTCAATGGGGATGTGTCAGAATGGAATGTTGTGGACTTCAAATCTATACCTTATCCTGCATTTGTGCTTCTACCAAATGAGGTGGTCAATAATTTATCAACAGACCAATACTATGGATACTGCATCTGCTGGGCAATTATTACTGGTGAAGTGGATGAAGACCTTGCACTCTTAGAAGTTGGCCTGCTAAATCACTCTCGATGGCTCACCTTAGCCTGTAGAATTCTTCGCTTTTATGTTTCACAAAAAAGACCCAGTAAGAACCTCAAAATCATAGTAGAATTCATCATCAAAGTATACTTTCACAGTTGGTTCAATATCAAGGCTAATAAGAGGCTAAGTGATGGGTCAAGAAACCTATTCAATATGATCCAAAGAGTAAATAAATTCCCTGACAGGAAAATTAGAGAAATTTGTTATGACGTATTAAACAATAACAGCTATTTTGCTCATGGTGAAAATATTTTAGTTGGAATGCTGGCTGATGAAGATGAAGAGGTGAGGAGGTGTGCTGTCAATAAAGTTCTGTGTCTGAGGGGAGTTATAGAGGATTTTGATGATGAATCTGGTAGTAGCAATGATTTTGCAGGTGGAATAATTGAAAGTGATGATGAGAATGAAGAGGATCATGAAGGTGGTACTGATGAATATCCTGCTATAGATGAGAATGTTAGGGTCTTTAGAAAGCCAATCATCAATTTCAAAGCTTCTGCATACCACAAGCTGTCTGCTATGTCCCAATGGGAAACTGTTCCACCTGTATTAAAAGAATTCAGTAATGATGAACTGCGTGATATCATTAATACCGCATTGAAACTGGATCACGAGTGCCACAGTCAGAATGTTGAAAGGCACATCAAGCTTGTCACTGAAGCATCCTTGGCTGTTGTAGGTCATGAGCGTAGAGATGGTCTTATTAGAAACAAAATTAGATCACGTAAATTAATGAAAGATTTTGTCTAAAAAATATTTTAAGTTCTAGATTATTATTTATCATGCTAAAATATGACAAAATGACAATTTGTTAATTGTATAATTTAATGTTTGGCGTTTTGGAATGTCAAAAAGCATTTTCAATGAATTTAAAATGGCTGATTTTGATTGCTGATTGAAAACCACTAATACATGTCAATTTGCAGCTTGAGAATGTTTTATTGTGTTGACATTCAGTTGAAAGGGGGGTCATTCTCTGTCAGATCAACCAGTGCCTAACACCCTCATCTCTCAGATTTTGCTGAAATTTGGTTTATAGGGAGTTTGTGGGCCCTGAATCCATTTCTGAAATTATAAGGTCAATCCGACCAACGGTTCAAGAGATATGACCTCGGGAAATTTGAGGTCACTTGCGAGGTCACTAACATTTGGCGACCCATAACTTGGGTAATAATGGTCACAATTATATAAAAGTATATATATTTAGAATCAGAAAACGACAAGGAATCCAAATATGCAAGTTTTAGAACTCTAGGTTAAAAATAAAAAAGTTACACTGTAACCAAAATTTGAGGTCACGATTTGACCTCTGGGGTATCAAATGAGAATTTTTTTTTTAAATGTAAAAAATGAAGGCATAGGCATTGGCTATTAGAATCAGCAAAAAAAGTTTGTTTGTTAGTATTTTTCATGTAACTAACATATAAGTGAACACCATATTCATAAGTTGTGCATGTCAATTCTACCTATTTTTTCACACTTAAGCTCATAATTTGACCTATAGAAATTAAAATTACATTTTTTTATAGATATAAAAACAAAGGCAAAAAATGTAAAATTGTATTTCACTGATAATCTACACTGGCAATAATAGTTATAATAGTGAAAGGGGAAGACCTACTTAGAGGATTCATGTGCTAGCGTAATACAATTTTTGCATGCTCGATGCTCTCATCAATTTCTTTTTGTGGAAAAATGTATTGAATTCTGCTGCCTCCTCTTAGGGTAGGACAACTCATTACAGTTAATATATGATGTCCTGGCACTGCACATGAATCCTTGTTTGATGGATAATAATATGCACTTGATCCTGATGACCCAGAGGGATGTAGAAAGTTCACAGTGAAATCATCAAACTCTTCACAATATTCCTCCACAATTCCATACCAAACTTGCATGTCATAAATGCAGCCAACATACTCTCCTGGTTTGACACATTTTAGGTTACCAAGCATTGCAGGTTCATTAGTAAAATGACTTTTCCTTATTCCTTTCTTTTCTCCAATGCCACTTGAAATGGGATACACCATCAGTTCTTCCTTGTTTAGGGGAACAAATCTATGATATTTCTGAGTTCCAGGAATAGCCCTACTATCCTTGAATCGATGTTCCAACCGTTCTTCTGCATCTTTCAAATCAGCTGTAGTTACAAAGAAAAAATTTATCTTCTTGCTCAAGTTTTCTTCACAAAACTGAAACATGTGTTCTGGTGTAAGAATTTGCCTCTCTGTAGTTCTCTGCAAACTGGCATTAGCAGTAGCTCTTTTCACTGTTCCTCCAATCCCATCACATGCATTTTTGCCATGGGATGTAGCAAAGAAGTGCCATTCACAAGACAGACCAAAATCCTCTTCATGGTAACAGAGATTTGTGAAGTTGTATCTGTTCTTATATTGGCCAACACATCCATCTGAGAAATAGTGCACCTTCTTCAATTGTGGGCATCTGAATTTAACATATGTCATAAGCTTCAATATGAATGAGTAAACCATTATAGTGTTGTGTTTTAGTGATGCAGATAAGAAACAGACACTAAAATGGCTAAGTTCCTGGTCTGCAGATGATCTATAATAGATGACAAAAGGGTGAACTGTACACTGTGAATTGTCCCAGTGAAACTCTTGGGCAGCATCCTGGACAATGAAAGAAAATTCTCAGAGAAATCACCTACTATAACTACCTCGCTCTGAGGTGGTAGTGTTTCTTTCAACTGCTTGAAGTACTGTGATTGTTGCTGAGCAACAAAGTGATGACGAACCATGCAGGATATTTTCATGCTTAGGGATGATAAGTATTCATGAAGTGGCTCCACCTTATCAACCATTGTACAATGGTCAACAGTCACCCATTGCTTGTAAGATATTTCATTTGGAGCTGATTTCACACTGTCAAGTAACTCAAGAAAATCCAGGACACCCTCTTCTCTTGGGCAATCATTGCAAAGTTGCATCATGCAAGTCTCTCTTTCTGTACTGCAGACACTGTAATCCATAAGATCTTGTATGAAAGACACCTTTCTCCCAATGCAGCCAGCTGCAATTTTGGATTTTGATGGTATGTGCAGACACAGACAGAATGAGTCCCACCACTACCGGCAAGCACACAATATGATGGCCGTAATTTTGCAAATGTGGAAAATTCTATTTTGGGATTCTTTTCATCATTTTTATATAGTTCAAACATCTCTCTTAAATTCCCGAGGACCAATCGTTTTTGCACCTTCATTGCACCTTCAGCACTGATAACTTTCACGCAATCCTTTTGGCCAGGACACATACGACTAACCTCTTCTGACTCATAGAATCTTCTAACTATATCTTTGTGTTCTTCAGATATCACTTTTCCTTTGCTCATTAGTGGAATCTTCGGAAGGATTCCATGTTCTGATTTAAGTGAACGGCTTCTTTTCACCATGTATGTTGTAGTTTGAAAGAAACTAGCTGTTTTTTCAATTGTGTATGGTGAGTGTGTCAATATTTGTAGTTTGTGATGGTGACATTTGCTCTCCAGGAATGACTGTTTCAATTCATTCATTAATTTGTCGATGTTTTTCAGATTTAGTTTCAGGTTTTGAAGTATCACTTACCTCCTCGGTAATTTGAACACCATAACTGAGTTCTAGCCTCTCCTTCAGGTGTTTCTGAGCAGATGATAGCTTACCACGAGCCTTGCGCTTTTTCTGGCTTAATGACAGCCCTTCCGAAAAGAACAGAAAAAAAGGTTTCACACACCTGAATATTAGTAATTAAATATTAATTATAGTACCTTAAATGCTATATAATTGGCTATATAGTAGATCAAACAGACCTTGTAGTAAAGTATAAGTTATATTTAATTTATTACTTACTTTTTTTAACTGGTGTTTGGTCCAGAAATGCTAGAACTGGTTCAACTGAAGTTGAAGGATTTTCCTTTATCAAGCAATCACTGTCATTGTCCAGATCTTGAATTGAAGAGATGTTACTCAAGCCACTGATAGTAGATGATTCATTTGAATCCTGCTCAGACTCGTTTTCAGTGGTACTAAGTATAGTGGGGTTTTTCATTATCAGTGTCCAGCAGTTCACACACAACAATGAGTCTTTTTTCACTCTTCCAGCACATTTTTCAACAAGTACATCAGTCACTTTTCTAAGATTGATTGTTATGCGTTTCTTGTGTTTTTGAATAGGGTCCTGGCAGTATTTCAAGTGCCGAACCATTGTATTTTGATCTGTAAAGATATAGGATTTACAATTAGGTAATATATATTTTTTAGAAAATATATAGCTATACACACTTAATATTTTAGGCCTTGATAGTCTCTGAGGCTCATTAAAACACCATACCCACCAGCCACCCACAGTGCTGGCTGGAACTGTACTAACCTGTAGACAAGGAATTTTGCAACTATCTGTGTTGATTCTGCACTTAGACAAGTAGCAACATGTTTCAACAGGTTTGTTTAGGCTACATGTGAGCTTAGTCTTCCCCTTTCACTATTATAACTATTATTGCCAGTGTAGATTAGCAGTGAAATACAATTTTTATTAAATTCTTCGAGCTTGAGGTCAAATTGATAGCTAAGATATAAAAATTCCTTGAAATGACAAGCAATTTATAAATATGGTGTTCACTTATAAGTTAGTTACATGAAAAGTACCAACATAAACAAACTTTTTATGATTGTTTCTATTAGTCAAGAACTCTGACTTTGTTTTTTATATCTATAAAAAATGTAATTTTAATTTCTATAGGTCAAATTATGAGCTTAAGTGTGAAAAAATAGGTAGAATTGACGCACAACTTATGAATATGGTGTTCACTTATATGTTAGTTACATGAAAAATACTAACATAAACAAACTTTTTTTTGCTGATTCTAATAGCCAATGCCTATGCCTTCATTTTTTACATTTAAAAAAAAATTCTCATTTGATACCCCAGAGGTCAAATCGTGACCTCAAATTTTGGTTACAGTGTAACTTTTTTATTTTCAACCTAGAGTTCTAAAACTTGCATATTTGGATTCCTTGTCGTTTTCTGATTCTAAATATATATACTTTTATATAATTATGACAATTATTACCCAAGTTATGGCTCGCCAAATGTTAGTAACCTCGTGAGTGACCTCAAATTGCCCGAGGTCATATCTCTTGAACCGTTGGTCGGATTGACCTTATAATTTCAGAAATGGATTCAGGGCTCACAAACTCCCTATAAACCAAATTTCAGCAAAATATGAGAGATGAGGGTGTTAATTTCAATTTTTTTTGGTTGATCTGACAGAGAATGACCCAGGGGGTCTATGGGCCCAAAAAATTAGTTTTTCTAAAATAACTCAAAAACTAAAGGTTTTATGAAAAAATACCACACTCAATAATTTGTTCTAAATCAAATTCTGCATCTTCTGGTATGCAAACCATCTCTCTAGCATGTTCAGAAGAAGAGATATTGCCATTTTCCTGATTTTGCTAGTGCGGCATTAGATGTTTTTACAAAAACGGGGGTGGCTGGACACACGTTGGTGGCCACCAATTATTTTTTTCAGGAATCTTATTTTTATATCAAAAGCCAACTGTTAGTCACTCTGATAAATTAAAATCAAACAAAAATTATAGTTTCAGCCTGGCCTAAATTAGCGCGCACATTATTTTTTCATTGACCAATTTTGCGCAATCCATTTTGTTGTACCCTTCAGTTAAAAGCAGATGCTTAAACACTAAATCGTTTAAACATGAATAAATTTGAACATTAACAAAGAATAATTTGCTATATTAAATCAAACAAACAGATCCAAAATATCTCAATTTTTGGAGGAGTTAGTACAATCTAAAGTTGGGTGTACTTTTTTGTGGGACATATGGTATATATTAACATGAACATTAATGAACAAAACAATATTAAATATTAATAGTGAATAAGAATACTTTTATTTACCTTTAATGATGATGGGATGACCTTCACCTCACTATCAACATCAATTCAACGCTTAGAGGCCATAATTATACTTATAACTGCAAATATAAACAAAATATAGCAATCCCTCGCCAACTGCTGGGTTATGTTCCTGAAAACCCTCGTGGTTGGCAAAACCACAGTTGGTGAAACTAAAGGCTTATGGGAAATAGGGGGCTAGGTTCCATGGTTGGCAAGGGATTGCTGTATAGTAAATTTAGGGCGTTGTTAGGCTCAGTAAAGTGGGATAATGAATTTGTGAATAAAAATGCTATTGAGATGTGGTCTAGATTCAAAGAAGTTTTAGAGGATGTACAATGTTGGTGTATTCCTTTCAGAACTGTTATGAATAAGGAAACCTTTGTGGTGTAATTAGGGAAATAGCTAAAATGATTAAAAATTAAAAAAGGCATTTAGGGAATTTAAAGATAATGATAGGATTTTGCACTTTGATAATTATAGGCAGTTAAAAATTAAGCTAAATAGTTTGATTAGGAAGAGCAAAAGGCATAGTGAAATAAATCTAACAAGAAAGATCCAAAGAAATTCTTTAGATTTTATAAATATAATAATAAAAAGCATAAGATTGGCCCAATAGAACATGAGAGGATGTTTGAAAATGATCAGGATATTGTTGGTATTTTTAATGATTATTTTAGTTCTTTTTACTGAAGAACATTTAAATAATTTTGATTTTAATTCTTTAGATTCTGTAAATTTAGGCATTCTTTATCATATTCGTATAAGGAAGGATGATGTTAGGCAAATGATTCATACATTGAAGTCAAATAAACTGCTGGACCTGATAATATATATATATAGCTACTAGTATTCTCAGAAAAGGGGAAGAAAATTTATCTGAGGCACTTAATAATTTGTTTGCTAGGTCTATTAATTATGTAGAGGTTCCAGATGAATGGAAAAAAGCAAATGTAGTACCCATTTACAAAAAAGGGTAGTAAGAGGGAGGTAGGAAATTATACCCTAGGCCTGTTAATTTAACATCATTGGTAGGAAAGATACTAAAAAGAATTATAAAGAATAATATTCAAGATCATTTGGAAAATTTTATCGTCAAGTTCACAACATGGATTTTAATCTTAGACTTTGTAGAGTTTGTAACTGATCAGGTAGATAATGGAAATGATGTAGATGTTATTTATTTGGACTTTAGTAAAGCATTTAACAAGGTTCCACATAGGAGACTTCTGTATAAATTAAAAGCTCGCAGGATATTGAGGTCAGTTATAAATTGGGTAGAAAAATGGTTAGAAGACAGAGAACAGAGTAATTCTAAATGGCCATGAATCTGGGTGGCAGAAAGTGAAAAGTGGTGGGTACCACCGGGATCAGTTTTAGGTCCATTACTCTTTATTTTATATCTAAATGATTTAGAGAAAGGAGTAGGTTGTAAAATTTCTAAATTTGCAAATGATACAAAAGTAGTTGCCCCACTTAAAAATGTAGAGAATTTTTATAAAGTGCAAAAAGATCTTGATAGATTAGTTGTTTTGGGTAGTAAATGGCAGATGAAATTCAATGTTAAAAAATATAAAGTCACCCATTTTGGTAGAAATAATGAAAACTTTAGTTACCTATGAGATGCAGGGAAACTGGTTAGAGGATGTTAGATAGGAAAAAGATCTTGCCATTATATGAGTATGGTTAGGGTGGTTCTTATTTTTCGAAATTGCAAATTTCACCATCTCACTCCTTCAATACATTCCATTTGACAAAAAAAACAAAATGTGCGAAATCTCAAGTAATTATAAATATTCTTATTGGTGCTGCACAAGGACTCAAATTTAATTAATTATTGAAACATAAATACATGAATTTTTTATTAGTGTTCCACTATAAGGGCAAATAACAGCAGTTAAAGAACAGCATAAACTAAAATAGACATTGACTACTGATTAATTAGAAACTGAATTGAACTAAACATTTTAGGACTGAAAGCATAGTAGATTTGGCCTAGTAGGGATGGCTGCTTATGAGGCACCCTGAAATATTAATTGATTTTAATAAAACTACTTTGGTACATGTTTTATATTAATAGGAAAAAAATGCGGGGGTGAAACCCTGAAATCTTATATATTTAATTTTTCCTATACATATAAGAACCACCCAATCAATCAAAATTTGGGGTCTCAACCCCGCATTTTTTTCCTATTAATATAAAATGTGCACCAAAGAAGTTTTATTAAAATCAATTAATATATAAGGGTGCCTCATAAGCAACCATCCATACTAGGCCAAATCTACTATATGCTTTCAGTCGTAAAATGTTTAGTTCAATTCAGTTTCTAATTAATTAGTAGCCAATGTCTATTTTAGTTTATGCTGTTCTTTAGCTGCTGTTATTTTCCCTTATAGTGGAATGCTAATAAAAAATTTGTGTATTTATGTTTCAATAATTAACTAAATTTGAGTCCTTGTGCAGCACCAATAAGAATATTTATAATTACTTGAGATTTTGCATATTTTGTTTTTTTGTCAAATAGAATATATTGAAGGGGTGAGATGATGAAATTTGTAATTTTGAAAAATAAGACCCACCCTAGAGTATGGTAGGTAGTGACCTAAAATTTTCTGAGCAGTGCTTAGAGGCTAGAAATAAAGCAAATAAAATGTTAGGTATTATTAAGGGGAATGTTAGTTACAAGTGTAAGGAAGTCCTCTGTAAATTATATAATTCTTATGTTGGGCTTGACTTAGAATACTGCATTTAAGCTTGGGCCCCCCTCTCACCTTAAACATGATATTGATATGCTTCAAGGTGTGCAATGTAGGGTAACCCAGATTATCCCTTGCCTAAGAATACTGGATTACAGGGAAAGAGTAAAGGAACTAGGTATGTTTAGTTTTGAGAGATGTTGCATGAAGGGAGATATGATACAGATATTCAAAATGTTTTCAGGTTTGGACAATTGCAATTGGGTATGTAACTTTTTCTCACTAGAGGTTGATGGGATAACTCATGGGCATAATAAGAAAATTAGAAAACAGACTTGTAGACTTGATCAATGAAAATACTTTAATTTTTGAGTACTAGATTTTTGGAATGACTTGCCACATGATATGGTAAGCAGTAGATCATTAATTAATTTATTTTAAGGAAAATTTTGATACTTCATGAATGAGAGAGTGAGTTTGTAGGTTGTAAATATTGTATATTCTTAGTGTCATCTACTTTGGTAATAGTAAATAGTATGCTAATTAGCTGACTTGAGATTGAAATTTTGCAAGATTTAAATTGTAAATAGTGTTATATTCTTAGCTTAAGTTATGTGGCTACTTTGGTGGTAGTAAAAGGCTGTGTTGATTGGCTGACTTGAGGTTGATGTTTTGCAGCATTTTATTATTACGATAAAATACTGTATAGCTCATGATTTGGATAACCTTGATAGGCCTCAGTGGCTTCATGTTTTCCAAATGTACTGTAGTTAGTAATTCATTCCAAAAATCCACTACCCTAAAATTGAAGAAATATATATATCTGATCTACAATTGCTCTTCCCAAGTTTTTTTTATTGTGACTTCTAGTTCATTCCATGTCAGTTCAATGGAATTTTGGGTCGAAAAAAACGTGACCATCACCGATTTTTTTTTAAAATTGGCACACTTATAGATCTCAGTGAGAAAAACAGAATGGTATTTGTTTCAACACTCTAGGTCATATGGTTCCGGAGATATGGCCATTCAAATTTTGTTAAAAAAAAGGGTCAATTTCCAAGGTCATACCATATTTCAACATGAAATATCTCAGCTCCTATTGCACTTACAGAGACCATTTAAACACGGTTTCAAAGATTTTAAGCAGATCTACAACTTTGTTTCTATTCATATTTTACCTCAGTGGTAAAAAAAAGTTGATCTTATTTTTGACCTTTGACCTTGTGTAGGTCATTTGATGTCACAACTGATTTTTTCTCCTTTCATCCAATTTTGGGTACACATGTCTAACTTAACCCTAGAACAAGATTTTTAGTGTTGATTAAGTTAGTATAGATGCTACAGCCATTTCAGTGGACCATACCTACCTCCATTTTGACCAAGTACCTTTTTCCACCAAACTTTGGAGCACCGTTTCTTTGGAACTGTTTGAGCTAGTGTGTTGAGAAAAGTACCATTAGATTTGTCTCACTGAGATCTATAATGTCTGTTATTTTTAAGACAATTTGCCTTTTAATATGTATATTAAAATAACCTATTCCTTTATTTTTACCAATTGAGTTATAAGAACCAATTCTTGTCTAGCTGGGTGAAACCATGGAAAAAGAAGCATCAACATAACTTTATATTTAAAAAAGGCAGTTATTAGGTATTTACAATATATTTTATGGGAGCCATTATTGTTACATTTATAATAATAATAAAGTATTTGTATATGCCTTTCAAGGTAATTATTTATCCTACCAAAGATTTGACCTTAGACAAAAACTGAGATCATTATTCAACAGCAAACTGGAAGAAAGAAAAACCTATAATAAAAGATTTTAGTCCTGTCTAATAAGACTCAAATTTAAATAGGAATGCTAAGATACTAACCTAAATACAAAATAAATTAATAGATAATAAAATGGTACAATAAACATAATGGTTTTAATAAACAATGATGATAAAAAATTTAAGTACCACTGAACTAACTTAGACATTTCATATGAAATATGTGTACCTAATATTATCAATGAAAAAAAAAAAAGGCTGGTAAAAAAAAATCACATCGATGAGGCAAAAAAGATTACCTGTTGGCTGTTACACTACTAAATGCTCAAGCATAGATGTGGCCATCTTCTTTTCTGACTGGGTCAAAGTGTATGTCCTGCCATTTGTGGTAACTGGACTCACAATCATCAGCACATCACTGGCATCAACTAGAAGTTCATCAGATGGGGAAGGATATACAAATGAGTGTGCAGGTCCATGGGGGTGAAGGAAGGTCAAGTTGACCTCATTGCTCTCTGGCTTGACATCTAAGATGCAGGTGAGATACCAGTGGGAATCATAGACTGCTAAGCAATAGCCTTTCATAGATGCCAATGGGATGTTGCTTCTCTGAAGAATGGTGACTCTTTCTGATCTGGATATAGTCGAGGAAGAATACGAGCAGACTTCTACCAGTCCATCGCTGATTGGCTTGATGCAATGGATCTTCTGGGTTCCTGAAAATAACATAGGTTTTAGCAATGGGATATAATTTCAGAATATTTTGACATTCGATCATTATTCAGAGTTCCCACTAAATTATACACTTGAAATTTCATGATGATTGGAGGTGAATTTCTATGACAAAAACTTGCAAGAAAAAGCTTAAAATTATATTTCTGGAGTGAGGAATGGATTAATTGTATAATTAGGCATACCTGGAATGGTTTTTGCATTTTTGAAGCGTTTTTCCAACATCAATCAGTGGGATTCATACTCTTCTGTTGTCAAGAAGGTGAAAGTGATTGAAGGAAGTGCTGTGACTGCAAAGTTGTAGAGGGCCAATGGATCAAGGATGGGTTTGGCACCAACTATTCTTTGGAGGCTAGCCCTGGCTGCAAGCCTCTTCACAGATCTGCTGATACCATCACATTGAAATGGGGGTGCGATGCCAGCAAGTGTATCTGTGTAAAGATGCATTTGTGTTACTCACCTACTGGATACTCTGTTAGTGGGGTCACGGCAGCTGCTGCTGGTTGCTGAGATGAGAGATTTAGCTGCCAGTGAGGATCACCCAGAGGGCCTTCAATTGAGTAAAAATAATCCTTTGACTTCAGCACCACCCGCACTGCTAAGAATGAGAGAAATGAGGTGAGCAAGTTCCCAATTTTAGTATGGTTGAGATTATGTCAGATAGGTGGCTCCTACCAATTTGAAACTGGGTTCTCACCTTTAAGATCTCTGGGGCATAGCCAGTCTGCCTCTTTTAAAGACTTACTCTTTGGCTTATGGTGGGAGGATTTAAGAAAAGTAAAATGTCCTTTGCCTAATTTAATCAACGAAACAACAATAACACTTAAAAGGTTAGCTGCATCAGCAGGCAAGTTTTTTATAGGTAGCTAAAGAAAATATGAACAATTTTATTGATCATACATCAATGTGTATTCAGAACCAACTAAGCACTTGGGCAAAAAAAATATTACTACAAAACAAAAGAAACAAACATCATTAGTCCCATACCACACACAAAAATGTCAACATAAAATAAAACCATTAAATTATTGGCCATCACCAGCCCATTACACACAAAGGAGACAAGACTTACAGAAAAAAATAAAAGGAAACTTACATAACTAATAAAAAAACCCCATTATATTAGTCACTAGGGCAAGGTCAATGAGTGTTTACCCAAATTGCATAAACCTGATAAGTCCCAGATGTGTCATTTTAAACTCCACTTCATATCACAATCATTAAAGGTATTCTTGGCTCAATCAGTGCAAACAAAAGCAATGTTTATAACAAAAAAATATGTGAATACTGGCTTCAGCATTTGTGCAGGTATTGGGGAAGAAAGAGCTTTGTCCAAATCCACTTCAATAAGCAAATGTCCCAGCCAAAAACAAATCCCTGATAAAGAGAAAAACCCAACAACATTTAGAGATTATTCCCCCAGCACTGTCATCAGTGGACCCCAGGAATCCATGAGTGCAATGAGGCCAGAAAAGGAAGCAAAATTAACAATGATAATGTTCTAAAATTTTGGTATATGTATTTGCATTAATATGTTGCTCATAAGGCAGTTAAAGGTACAATTTAGTTCACAGCCTGAGAAAACTCAAAATCCATTGTGATGCATATTGATAACTGAAGTTAGTTTTTTCAACAAGGTATTTATAAAGGAAATCAGGCATTTAAAAATGATTATGATATTTACATGATAATTTTAAGTGATCCAAATATGTGAGACATGGTTCTTATAGCTAATGGATAAGCAATACAAAACACCAATGGTAAAAACAAGACTATAAGATCACCTACCACACCATCAAGGAGAAGTGAGATGCTTTCCTGTCTCTTGAAATGGGGATATGATTGCCTCAAGCTTCTGTCTCCATACTGAGAGAATTTCAAAGCTGTTATAATCAGGCATATGATTGCCTTAAGGTGCTTATTATTCTCTATATTGAGAGAATTTAAAATCTGTTATAATCAATTAAAAAGAGAAGAAAACATTTTTAGTAACTCTGAAGGCCTGGCTTTCTAAGAAAGCTCTGGCCCAATGGGGATTACTGAAACCTCCCAGGCCCTACTGAGGGGTTTGGAAGTTCTCAGGAATCCTTCCCAATAGTGGAGTTTCCACCAACTTGGGGTGTTAACCACATCATCTCAACATGGCCCTTTACCGTGACTCGTGGCAAAGAAATGCCATTCAGCCTCAACTCCAAAATCTTCTTCATGATGGCAGAGGTTTATAAAGCTCTTGCGATTTTTAACAATTGACATTAATTGATCAATTACATCAGTTATAGCTCAAAAATTAATTACCTTTATTTTTATTTTATTTTGAATCAATTACAATTAATGGAAATGGAGGTGGGTATGGTCCATTAAAATGGCTGTAGCATCTATACTAACTTAATCAACACTAAAAATCTTGTTTTAGGTTAAGGTAGACATGTGTACCCCAAAATTGGGTGAAAGGAGAAAAAAATTGGTTGTGACATCAAATGACCTACATAAAGTCAAAGGTAAAAAATAAGAAACTTTTTTTTGACCACTGAGGTAAAATATGAATAGAAACAAAGTTGTAGATCTGCTTAAAAGCTTTAAAATAGTGTTTAAATGGTCTCTGTAAGTGCAATAGGAGCCGAGATATTTCATGTTGAAATATGGTATGACCTTGGAAATTGACTTTTTTTTACAAAATCTGAAGGGTCATATCTCTGGAACCATATGACCTAGAATGTTGAAACAAGCGTCATTCTATTTTTCTCAGAGATCTATAAGCATGCCAATTTAAAAAAAAAAATCAGTAATGGTCATGTTTTTTTCACCGTTGAACTGACATGGAATGACCCATAATTCAAATCATGTCACCCCTAATACACCTTTCAAAAGAAAACATTCTTAATTACTTTAGTCTATTCCTATAATATTTCTCCTTCAAGCCAGATACAAGTTTAGTTGCTCTGTGCTGAAAACCTATAGAGCATATCTATATCTTGCTTAAAATAAAGAGACTATGCCTGTATACAGTATTCTAAATATGGCTTAATATATGAATTATAAAGTTTGAGTTATTACATCTGTGCCTTTGTAACTTGTATTTCTATTCATAAGGTCAACATCTTATTAGATTTGTTCATAGCCTCAAGGCATTTCCGTGAAGATTTAATATGTTTGGTAAGAATTACTCTAACCTTTTTCTTATCTACAGCCTCCAACAAATTTCCATCCATTTCATACCCAAATTCCATTCTCTCCTCCTAAGTGAAGAACCTTGCATTTCTGGCAATTGAATTTCATTTGCTATTTATCTGTTCAGGCTATTAGTTTATTTAAATCAATGCACTTTAAGTGCAATAACCATACTGAAATAAGATGGAAGGAGAAAAGGCAGTCAAGTGAAACTCAAACCTGCATTGTGTGGTTTTGTAGTCAGTGCACTATTGATCATACCCTACAGAACTGTCAAAAAGTTTCATTCAAGTGAGATGATAGCCATTTATGTTGTTTGATCATGCTCCATTAAACTCCCTTGGTTGAGGCTGTAATGTTGCAATTAATTTTAAAATCATCACTACCTCCTAAATTTTCTCTTATTCCAAGCTCCCTAATAAGCTCCTCACTGTTAGTTAAAACTAAATATAATACAGTAGGCCCTTGTTATTCATGGGGGATAGGTTCCTGAAAACAACTGTGAATAGTGAAACCTTGGACCTATGGAAAAAAGGGGGATAGGTGTACTGAGTTCAGAAATTCTATACTATATAAATATTAATTTACCATTATACCAGGTCATCCCATGAGTAATGTCGTTTTTTAGATCGGAATTTCAAGGACAAAAAAAAACTTGACTGAAACTTTTAATCTAGTATATATTTTCCATCAGAATCAATGACACTCTGCAAATGTCCTACAAGCTTTTCAATGCCATGTTTATAAAATTCAGGCAGTTTTGAGGCAAAAAATATACAAAGACTGGTGTGCAGGTCATCTAAAGAAGTATACTGTTTCTTGTCAAGATAGTTTTGCAGACTCCTGAAGAGATGATAATCTGAAGCGCAAGGTCTGGAGGATGTGGAAGTTTTTCCCACCCAAGCTCCTCAATTTTTGCAGAAGTGATCCGAGTGGTATGAGGATGTGCGTTGTCATGGTGAAACATGATTCCTTTCTGATTAACCAAAAGGTGGTCTCTTTTCTTTTAGTGCAGTGTTCAATCGATCCAGTTGTTGACAGTAGACTTGAGCGGTGATTGTTTGGTTGTGTGGTAAGGTTTCAAAGTGTATTACACCACCTTTATCCCACCAAACACTAAGCAACACCTTCCGAGGGTGAAGATTTGGTTATGGCTGTGGTGTCGCTGGTTCTCCGGCATAAACCCACTGTCAATGGTGCTTACATTCTGGTGCAGTATCCACTTTTCATCACCAGTCACTAAATGGTGCAAAAATGGATCTTGGGAGTTCATGGGAATGAAGAGCTGTGCTAATGTTTACCTGCGCCCTCAGATTGTCGACTGACAATTCATGTGGCACCCATTTTCCTAACTTAGGCACTTTCCCAAGTTGTTGCAAATGTTGATGGATGGTGGATGGGGATGAATTGAGTTTCTGGGCCAATTCTTTGACAGTTGTTGAACAGCCTTTTCAAGTGCGGCCAACAGCGGGTCATCATCAAACTCAGCAAGGCGTCCAGAGCGTGCTGCATCTGTCAAACAGTAGTCACCATTCCTAAACTTTTGAAACCATCTTTGACATTTCCTCACATGCAGAATATCATTGCCATAAACTTCAGGGCTATGGAGTCGGTAGACCAAGCCTCTGACTCCGACTCCTAGAATTTTAGAAGGGCCGACTCCGACTCCTGCCTCTAAATAATAATATAAAATATACTTTGATTATATTAACCCAGAATGGCATTTCATCACTACCAAGTGAATCATCAGGCTACTTTTTAAGCTCAATTTCTCTAAATTTAAGTCTTAATGGTTGTAGCTATGCCATTATGGCATTTCTGAAAAGAAAATCAACAGTAATTAGTGATATGCAGGAAAAGCTCCTAGAAAGATCATAATGTAGGGGAATCATCATAAAATAACTATAATGCAAGATAGGAGGTTAAAGCTCCTATTAGGAGCTTTAATCTGAACCAATATAAAGTACATCATTAAAAAAAAAGGAGTTGGAGTCAGTCCATTTTTACCGACTCCGACTCCTCTAGCAATGAATTTACTTCCGACTCCACGACTCCAACTCCACAGCCCTGATAAACTTCCTGAATGTTTTGCGTTGCTTCAGTAGCACTATTCCCTTTTTTGAACTCATAAAGCATTATATGCCTGATATGCTCTTCTGATACCACCATGTCTATGAGGGGTTCACATAAAGCAAAACACACGTCTTCACTGGTCAAGGTCTGTAAAGTATGTAGCGAAACACGATAGATCACCTCTTGGATATAACCTTCAGAAAATTTGCTTAAACTGAGTAGAACTAGTTTAAACTTCATCTATCATAAAAAACGACATTACTTATGGGATGACCTGATATTAAATATTAATTTGCCATTTAATAAAATATTAATTTGCCATTAAATAAAATATTAATTTGCCATTAAAATTAATCAATAAAAACATTATATTAATATATTTGCCATTTGGTCTAATAATTAAATTTTCTGTCTCAATGACATCACTTTTCTTGGATCTTTTTGCATTTGATCTGCTCTCAATACTTTCATTTCTCTTTGGAGCCATCTTAAAAGTGCAATCAGACCTGCAAAAAGAAGTAAAATAAAAAATAATGATGCCTACTGGTACATTATGATGATAGACAATAGAGGATTATTATGATCTACAGATCTACAGAAGCTAAGGCTAACAAAGACCCTAAGATCCACTCTAAGGTTAGCCCGAGAGAAAGGAAAGAGTAGGGGTTAAGAGAAGAGAATAAGGGGTTAAGTAAGGAACACCTATCACTCGTGGGTTAACATTCATTCAGAAAAAGAGAAAAAGACTCACCATCATCATCCGCCGGCCACTGCCGACAAGTCAGAAAAATAGTCGGAGAGAATAGGAGAGGGGTGAAAGATGAAAAGAAGTAAAATAAGAACGCTTACAAACCATGCAAACACAGTCTTAACTCACTGTCATACCATGCAAACATGCAAGAAAAGAGAGTTACAGACATGCAAAGTAAGGAGAGAAAGAAAAAAAAAAAGTAGGTAAAGTTAAACAAAAAGTGGGTTAGTTTACGCTACGAGCTACATCTACGTTCGTGTTAGTCTAATTTTTTTTTTTTATAATATAGCTGGCATCACAGCTGGCATGTCACAAGCTGGCATTATCGTCAACAGACTCATCCTCGAGCACCACCACCAGAGCTCCTGTTGCTAATTGTTTTTTTTTTTTAAACAACGTTAATATTTTTAAAATGTCTGTCAAGACGGTTCTTAAACATATTAACGCTGGTAGAATGAACGACTGACGCGGGAAGATTATTCCATTTATCAATTACTTTAAACGTAAAGAAGTTTTTAGCGATATTAGTAATGAAACGTCTGCCACGCAACTTAAATCCGTTATTGAGTATTACTATTATCGAAAGTGAACAATTTGTCAAAATTTACGTTATCGATGTTATTAACGATTTTGAAAACTTCAATAAGCTCCCCCCTTAATCTCCTAGTTTCGAGTGAATACAGGTCTAACTCTTTAATCCTATCTTCATAAGGCTTGTTGCGCAATGACGGAATAGTTTCGTGGCACGACGCTGAACCCTTTCTAACCTATCAATATCCTCACGCAAGTACGGGCACCAAAACTGAACGGCATATTCTAAATGAGGCCTGACTAGGGACTTGTAAAGGGGCAATATAATATCCTTCGATTTAAATTCGAAATTACGCGCTATGAAGCCTAACATCCTATTAGCTTTTGCGCAAGACTCCAGGCACTGGTTCCTAACCTTTAAATCCTTAGATACGCGTACGCCTAAATCTACTTCCTCGTCAACGCTCGCTAACTCCCTATCATCCATCGTGTACGTGTAATTATTGTTGCGAGAACCTATATGCAAAACTTTACATTTGTCTACGTTAAATTGCATCTGCCACTTATCTGTCCACTCCATAATCCTATTTACATCGTCTTGGAGCCTATTCTATCGTCCTCGTTAACAACCTTACCGTATTTTAGTATCGTCCGCGAATTTTGACACGTTACTAGTCAATCCTACATCTATGTCGTTAATGTAAATTACGAATAGCAATGGGCCTAACACTGAACCCTGTGGGACACCGCTACCTACATCTAACCACCCCGATTCACTACCATTAACTACGACCCTCTCTCCTAGCACGAAGCCATTCTTCTAACCAGTTAGCTACCTGACCGCGTATACCGTGCGCTTTGACCTTCGCAATTAGTCTCCTATGCGGAACTGTATCGAACGCCTTTTTAAAATCTAAATAAATAACGTCAGCTGCTCTATGCCTATCGTATTCGCGCACTATTTCGTTATAAAATTCTAACAAATTAGTTAAACAAGACCTATGGCGTCGAAACCCATGCTGACTACTATTAATCAAATCTCTACTTTCTAAGTGATCGATGATACGATCCCTAACTACGGATTCCAAAAGTTTACCGACAATTGACGTTAAGCTAATGGGCCTATAATTGCTAGCTACTGCGCGGTCGCCTTTTTTAAAAATAGGCGTGACGTTAGCTAATTTGAAGTCTTCAGGAATAATCCCCGTTTCGAGTGACTGATTAAAAATCTTCGTTAAGGGGCCTACGAACGTCTTTCAAATCTTTCAAATGTCTGGGATAAAAAGCGTCAGGGCCTGGAGCCTTGCTAACTTTTAGCCTATCGATATAATGCGCAATCTCAGCCTCGTAAACAGTTATTTCATCCAAAATAGTCTCGCTACTAAATGGAACGATATCGTCCACGTCGGGGACATTATTTACGTCTTCTACGGTAAAAACTGTCGCAAAAAAGTTATTGAAAATACCCGCCATCGCCTGAGCGTCAGAAGCCAAAGCGCCATTAACATCCACTAGAGGGCCTATGTTATCTTTTATCGGCTTACGATTATTACGTATTCAAAAAACTTTTTGGATTATGTTTACTATCCGCAGCTATAAGTATCTCTAAATTACGCTTGGCATTCCTAACTGATCTTTTAACCTGACCTAAGCTCGATATATCTATTAAAGTTAGCTGCCGTGCCATTGCGCTTACTAAGTCTATACGCTCTATTACGCTCGTTTATGAACTCTCCTATTTCCCTAGTCCACCACTTCGGCCTACCACGATTTCTAGCGCGCTTGGGCCTACGAGGAATAAACTCCCTTTCAATATTCCTAAAACTTTCTTTAAACGCCACCCAATGCAAATTTGTGTCATTACCCATAAATAAGTTATCCCAGTCCACTACTCTCATCCTATCCGCAAAACTATCAAAATTAGCCCTACGAAAATCAGGGACTTCTATTACGTTACTATCCTGAGTGTTTTCTATCAATAACTTAAACCTAAGAATTTGATGATCACTACATCCTAAACTCTCGCCTACTTCTAAACCTTCGACTATATTCTCGCCGTTCGTCATCACCAAATCTAAAATATTTCACCGCGCGTTGGTTCGGTAACTATCTGTCGTAAAAAGTTATCGTCCATAAACTCAACCAATCTCAAACCCTCCTCATTACCAGTAAAATTCTCGTAATTAACATTAGGGCAGTTAAAGTCTCCGACAATTATACTATTCCGATTGTCAATAAAATTACCAAGAAGTGAGTAAAATCTAGTATCTGTATCGAGGGGTTGAACGGGAGGTCTATAAACAACAACAAAATTAAAACTAATACTACGCGCCCTAACTTCAACACATATCGCATTAATTGCTGCCGGAAAATCTAACTTAACCTCGATAGCCCTAAGGGAATTACGAATGTACAGCAAAACGCCTCCACCAAACCTATGTAACCTATCATTAGTAAAGAGTTTAAAACCCGGTATATCAAGTTCCCCCAACAAGTCCCGAGTCACGGTATTTAACCAAGTTTCAGTGATAGCAACTATATCATAGTTGCCGGAATAAATTATCGCCTTAAATTCATTTAATTTATTTCTAATACTACGCGCGTTACAATAAAAGACGTTTAAGTTATTTTTTACCACGGGCCCGCGTTTTAAACTATTTATCACGTCGGGCCCGCGTTCCCGGACCCACAACGTTTAAAGAAGGCTTCGACCTATACAGCTTTCGCACGTTTTCGTCTATTAACCTACCTAGCCTAGCATTACCTATTTCATTAAAATGCACCCCATCTTTTATAAAAAGGCTAGGATCACTGAATTCGGACCACAGCTTTACGAAGGGTACATTTTCCTCAGCACAAATCTCTTCTAATTTATTATTCAAAAATATTGTTTTTGACGTAATCTAAGACCCAACCCGTGCCTAGGGGTAATACCTAGAACTAAAGACCTATCTGACCTCGCCTTCAGGGACCTAATTAACCCCTATATCTCTCCAAAAGGTCAGGCACTCTCGTATCGGGCCTATACGAGTCGTTGCCTCCTACCATCGTCACCACAACGAGTGACGGGAGGCAACGTCAATCCTATCCACTTCGTCTCTAACTCTGTCAACCCTGGCCCCTGGGAGACAGACCCTCCTCCTCTTGGTTGGATGCCGTTCAACGAACTCTTTGTCCATGTGGCGCACTAAAGAGTCCCCAATTAAAATAGTTTCCCCCTCATTCACGTCCCTTTCCAAATGGGCGAAAGGGTTCGAAACCTCGATAGGGGGGGATTCCTATCACCTAACGTACGCGGCCTAGCTCCACCCTTAACCTCTCTAAATCCCTCGCTATCTACTACTCGGACTAACCTTAACCCTTCCTCAACTCTATCCAACCTTCCCGACAAGCTACCTAAACTAGAAACTAGGTTACGCACCTCACCCTTCAAATTACTAATGTCTTCAACATTAGTATTGGTTCGGCTTCCATCAACCGTAGCCCTACCCCTGCCCTCATCAAGCATTGCAAGTCTTTTGGTTACCTCATGTACAGTGCTTACAATAAGTCTCACGCCTCTGTCTCGTCCCAAGCTAGTCTGTTAGGTATAAAATGGGCGGTCCTTATGGCAGTGGAGGTGTGTTCGGATTGGTGCACATAATTGCTCTAACCCCATCAATGATGTCCATTATTACGTCACTTCTGCTACATTTTAGTGCTTAAAATACAAATGATTAAGAAGCAGAATGACCAAGTTTTGGGATGTTGGGATGGTTATGGAGCAATCCTAGTCATCATAATATTAGCTGGGCATTACATTATACCGTCTCAATATATACTGTAGACTGTAGAGAACGACTAATTCGGTAAATATCCCAAATCATGGCATGATACCTAAGTTATTTTGACGCAGGTCTAAATTATTTGCTCAAATGCAATGATTGATATTAAGTAATTGTTGGGAATTGTTGTCAATATTGTTGTTTGTGATTTATATCCTACGTGAAGAATCTAATGACCAAATTCCTAAGTGAACTTCTCACGTGCTCGCATTTCGAGGAAGTCACAGTTGTCTCACTAATAGATAGTTTATCCATTGTTTTAAGTGGTAACCTATTCCATCTTATGAAAGTCATTAGTCTAAACTCTAAAGCAAGACTGGTGGGCCGTGAATCAGAGAAATTTGCATTTGATTTGTTCATCGTAATTATTACGTAATATAGTATACTGTATATACTATTATATAAGACTTTATTGGTAGCATATCACATGACAATTCCCATAAACATGTGATGACCTCGATGTTGTCAGTTTTGGACCTTTTCCAGTTTGTGTACTGTTTTTCATATAATTTATTTTTGAGAATATTTTTGTTAAAACTAACGAAAATATCACGACTTAACCTAACCAATTATCAAGAGCGTACAGTTGATCTATTAGTAAATAGTAAATACTATTCCAGAAACAATGTTATAATTAATAATAGATCAACTGTACGCCCTTGATAATTGGTTAGGTTGTCATGATATTTTCGTTAGTTTTAACAAAAATATTCTCAAAAATAAATTTTATGAAAAACGGTACACAAACTGGAAAAGGTCCTCAGTTTTTATTTTTTTCCTGAAACTATTACCTTCTCGTAGTTTGTTTCAACAATGCATATATTATCATCTCCATGAGCGTAGACATTGCAAGAAAAGATGGATCTTTTCCGTTTGACTGCCGCCATTGAAACATAATTAAACTCCAGCCTTCTTTAGTTAGCTTTATAAGGCTAACTAACAAAAATATCGGGACCTAACCTAACCAATCATCAAGGTCGTACAGTTGACCTAACGATTGGTTAGGTTAGGTCGTGATATTTTCGTTAGTTAGCCTTATAAGGCTAAGTAAAGAAGGCTGGGGTCACTCACCTCTTATGTTTCAATGGCGGCAGTCAAACGGAAAAGATTCTAACTAAGGATAAGTAAAGTTCTTTCATGGTCACAATATATACTTTTATAGATGTCAAACATAAAAATATAATAAAATTCTATATTAACATAAATATATATTCGATACACATTTACGTCATGGCTTTAACAACATCAGTATTTCGTATAGCTTCCTCCGGCATCAATAATTTCTTGCAATCGTTGCGGCATAGAAGAGACCAGATTGTAGGGAATGTGGTGGCAGAATTAGATTAATAATCTCTGGCTCCCTTTCTTACTCCCTTCGTAATTCCCCACCCAACCTCGTTTCCTTCGACATAGCAACGCTTACCTCCATCCTCATTCCACTTCCTTCATTAAACCTATTATCGCTTTTACTGTCCCTTCCTTCCATCCTTCAATGCCAGCGTTCTTAAACCTAGCACATAAATTATATAATATGGAATCTAACACCTTAGATCTCTACGCATTCATGTTACTTGAAGACGCCTGTGTCTAGGGGAATCTAAGTGTTGAGAGTGGGTTTGAGGGGTAGTCTATAGATTATTACAGATGACCTTGAACGCTCCAACTATTTAAAAATGATTATTTATTATACACATCATATGGCATAATACACACATGAATTTAAGTATCTTACACTATAAGAATGGAATTGAATCCTACCAGAGTTAAAAAGTCGCAAAATATGATAGATTAGTTTGTATTAAGAGGTTACTAAGAGAAAAGGATTTGAGATAGAGCGGAAGGCAGAGAGTATATTTTCTCGAGTTTCGGTTATTATTAACGTTATATGGATACATTGCCATGCGGTGTGATGAGAGAGAGAGAGAGAGAGAGAGAGAGAGAGTTACAAGGAAAAGAAGTACCTCAAAAGGCCTTGCGGCCCATACCGAGGTGGTACCAATGGCAACGGGTGCCAGGGAAAATTTTGTCTTTCAACTATGCTAGCAGTAGTAGAAAACTGGATAGAAAAGTAGAAGGCTCTCTCCCCACCCTCCGCTCCCTCCCTGCCAGAGGCAGGTACGGAAAAAGGTTGAAGAAAATACCTTGACCCTGGAAAAGTAGCCAAGGAAATTTTACAGGAAAGTGGAGAATATATAAATAGCTCTATATTTAGCTTGCTCACAGAGACCGAGCAAGCGAACTCCTGCAGAGGTTTCTGAGGTTTTAATCTTAAACTATGAGTGTGTTCAGTACTTTGTCTAGCCTATTTTTAAACAGATTTACACTATGACTGGAAACAACCTCTGAGGGAAGTTGGTTCCAGATATTAACTATTTTATAGGAAAAGAAATTTCCGCAGACTGAGGTCCTAAATGTCTTTACACACTCAAATAGTGTGCAAGATTTCGTCTAACCTTTTCTTGAACTGATCCACAGAGGAACTGTTCACAACTTCCGAAGGTAACCTGTTCCATGTGTCACAGATCTTATACGTAACGTAATTCCCACACACACTAGTCCTAAACCGTTTCAAATCCAACTTCCAACCATTGTTGCGAGTTGGGTTATCATTTAAACTAAACATACTTCTAAAATCGACATCGTTGAACCCTCGTAAGAGCTTGAAAACCTCGATCAGTTGACCACGCAGCCTCCGAGTTTCAAGCGAAAACAAGTTCAGGGCGCGTAACCGTCGATTGTAGCCCATATGCCTAACGGAAGGGATCAACTTTGTGGCCCTCGCCTGCACTCGCTCCAGCCTCTCAATATCTTTCCTGAGGGTGGGCGACCAGAACTGCACAGCATACTCCAGGTACGGCCGAACAAGGGAATTGTACAGTGAGAGCACAATCTCCTTGTTCCGAAACTGAAATTGCCTCCTGATATAACCCAATAGTTTCTGGGCTTTCTTTTCCACCTCTACACACTGTTTCGTAAACTTAAGGTCGCTGCTAATTAGCACACCCAAGTCCTTTTCTAAATCAGTCACCTCGATATTACTGCCCAACATCGAGTAGTCCGACTTGGGATTGGCGTAGCCAATGTGCATCACTTTGCATTTACCCAAGTTAAACGGCATTTGCCATTTTTCGGACCACTCTCCTATCCTACCTAGGTCCGCACGCAGTTCCTCGATCGCTTCGGGCGTCCCAACATTGGCCCCAAGCTTGGTGTCATCAGCGAATTTGGCGATCCGACTGACGATGCCACCGTCGATATCATTTATGTAAATGGTAAACAACAGTGGCCCTGAGAGAGAGAGAGAGAGAGAGAGAGAGAGAGAGAGAGAGAGAGAGAGAGAGAGAGAGAGAGCTTTTAAATCACACCTTTTAAATGGTTTGTGGGTAAGGGTTTCACGTATGTTATTTTAGTCCAGGGTAGTTTATGTGGAGGTGTTAACGTAACTTGTACTTGGGACTGTTAATTGTAAGACAACTACCATAGCTGGGACTGAGACATGTTATCCCCTGCATACTCTATATATATCTATATACAGTATATGTCTATATATAAATAGATAGAGTGATCGACACAATGATAATGTGGACGTCATTGATGGGGTTAGAGCAATTATGTGCACACCTCCGCTGCCATAAGGACCGCCCATTTTATACCTAACAGATGAGCTTGGGACGAGACAGAGGCACGAGACTTATTGTAAGCACTGTACACTGCATTTTATGTCAACTAATTCCTCCATTAACTCGCAAAAGAAACAAACTGATCTATCGGTAATCGCCATAGGACCGCCATTATAATCCTTAAATTCCGAATACCACTGGTTTACCTTACACCTAACACACGACGCTTTCTGCGATGGCATCGCGCAGTTAAAAATTAGTTTAAATCATCACAGGTGTAAGTTAAATTAAGCTGGCACGCTATGAAAACTTCTAAATCGCTAAAAACCACTAATATTCAATTACTTAACTATAATAACGTGAATATAAACGCAAGTATATAAAATTCAAAACTGTCCAAAAGTAAAATTCTCAGCAATAAACAAAAGTAGATGCAATATCAGAGAGCTCAGGAAATGTGTCCGTTCAGTACAGAGTCTGGCTGACGAATGAGTGCACACTGCTACAGCAAACAGCTGTGTAGATGTGGTTGGCATGAACCATAAATAGATGAAATGATAGGGTATATACTGTGAATAGCAGATGTGGGGTAATAGTAATAGACTATGACAGGATTTTTCAAGTAACAGTAATAGACCATAATTTTTTGGCTGTAATAGTAATAGAAGGCAAAGTAATAGATAATACTCTATTACTTTTAAGTATTACACTGGCAATGGACATATTGTGTGAACAAAGAACTGAAAAATGAATTAAATCTACTTTAAACTAAAATAAACATGCATGTGAACTAATATTGTGGCAAATTTTTCCTTCAATAAAGTAAAATTTATCAAGACCTATAGTCTCTGAAATTGTAATGATTTAGTTGAAACAAATATTTGTTATTTGGCTGCTGCTCAGCCTGGATCCATGAGTGCAGAGCCCTCTGCTTCCCAGTCTTATCCTGGATCCCTGAATCCAGACACTGCTACATCACCAGCTCAATACCATCTCCCACAGGGTACCCCCCCAGGAGGCCTTGGTGAATTGGGATGCTGGGAATGCAGTTGGTAAATACCAAACTCTAGATGAATTGAATTGAATAACCTTTATTAATAATAAAATAAATAAAATTGTTTCAATTTACAATGACATGAATAATTTTGAAACAACTATGTATTTTATTTAATATTGGCCCTTAAGCTTTTGGCTTTACTGGGCTCTTAATGATAATGTATTTTTGTATTTCCTGGATGCCTCTAAAGCATTTGATTGTGTTAATCACGACAAATTATTCATGAAACTTGTAAATTGTAATGTACCTGGTTACTTGGTCAGTACATTAATATTCTGGTATAATCACCAGATGACCCCACCCCATCTTACAATCATTAATTCAGAGCCATTCCCTGTGACCAATGGTGTCAGGCAGGGAGGGATACTATCCCCCTACTTATTCAGTGTTTATATGGATAACACTGCCCAACACCAATTTTGCTGATTTATTTCTAACACATGTTTTTAGGTAACTTTGGTGTGCTGATTTAAAAAATCACCTTAGTTTTTGCCTATCACGTCAGGTTTTTGAGCAATCAAATACGGATATTTTGGAGATATCGCATTTTGGCAGGGTTATGCCCAATTTTTTTTCTTTTCAACAAATAAGTTTTTACATACTCAGAATCACCATGGAAAAGTAAACAATTGTGCAGGGAGTGAACTTTAATATACAATGGTAATATTGACACACAAAGTAATTAAAAGTGTTTAAATAAGCAAAAAATGAATCTATGATCATGATGTCACGCTCACACCTGGGGAAATCACAGATACCCAAGATTTTAATATGTTGTACATGACCTTTAGATTTAATGCACAGATTTGTGTATTCCACAGATAAAATTTTAACAGCAAAACAGCTGTTAACAGGTCTCAAAAATCATCAATTTTGATAAGTGCCCTTCATGGATCACCCAAAATAGGCATAGTGCATTGCACGAAAACCTAAGGTGATTTTTGAAATCAGCACATCAATATTATCCAGAAACAGGTCTTAGAATTAAATCAGCAGAAAAAATTTTTTTTTTTGTTGGTCAGTTGTGCTGAACACCTGTAAAATAGGCTGTTATATTGGTACAATGATTGTTGATCATCTGCATACCCTGTAAAATAGGCTGCTATATTGGTACAATGATTGTTAATCATCTGATGTATGCAGATGATCTAGTTCTTATTTCTCCATTTGTAAAAGGGCTCAGCACACTTTTGAAGGTGTGTGAAAGGTATGGGAAGGATAACAACAAAAAATATAATCCTGATAAAAGTCATGTTATGATTGAGGACCAAGGCCTACAAGTATATAAAACTTCCTGAATTTCAATTGAATGGTATGGTGGTGTCAGAAATAACCCAGATTTAAGTATCTTGGCTACATACCAACAGATAGTCTTTCAGATGACTGTGATATTCTAAGGCAATGTAGACAATTATATGTTCAGAAAAATACTTTGGTTAGAAAATTTCGTGTGTGTACATTAGATGTAAAGTTGATTTTGTTCAAAACTTTTTGTACTCCAATGTATACAGCTCATTTGTGGTGGAACTACAGGATGTGTAATTTGAGGAAATTATGTTGCATATAATAATATTTTTAGGAGTTTATTAAGGACTCCAAAATTTGTAAATGGTGCTGCTCCTAGTGTCAGTATGCTGTTTGTAGTCAACAAGGTGCCTAACTGTGCTAGTGTCATTTGCAATTTTGTATTTAGATTTATCACTAGGCTTGGTGAGTCAGTCAATAAGATAATAGAAGCCATGGTTAGTGGATTGGTCTCCAATATATTTTATAAATCTCAAATCAGGAAGCATTGGCGTAGGCAATTGTATGTTCATTATACACAGTGATTCACTAACTAGCCTACTTAGTGATCCAGACAACTATCTCTTAATCTTCTATGGACCTCTTTTATAATGTTTGTACCTGTTGAGTCTGAAATAGTGTTTGTTTGTTAACACACTGCTTTTAGTTGCATTTAAGTAGACATAAAGATCCTTTTCAAATGAGTGAAGTCCTCCACATACAAAAGTAATAGTACCGTAATAGATGAAAATTAAAGTAATAGTAATAGAAGGAATCAAAAGTAATAGAAACCCAGTAATTGACCCATGTCTGGTGAATAGTGAATCATTATACATAAATTTAACTGAATAACCAAAACCATAAATAGTGAAATCATGAATAACAAGGTTTTACTGTATTTCAAATATTGTATTAGGCTACATTAACCCTTTAACACTGACCATTGCCTTATGGCAACATGAGCTTGACAATTGATTTTGAGCTTTATGATCTGAATTTTGAGCCTTACAATCTGAATATTAGAAGTTATTTTGGTGTAAACAGAAAAAAAAATTTAAATAAAAATTTCATAATTCAGGCATGAAACTTTAATTTTTATAATGTTGAAGGGCATAATATACATACAGACAACTCATGACTCATTGCACTAATGAGGGAGTTATGGTATACAATGAATTAAGAAGTACAATGATGCAGAAGTCCATCATAATATAAAATACTGAACGTGACCATCACCGATTTTTTTAAAAAATTGGCATGCTTATAGATCTCTATGAGAAAAACAGAATGACGCTTGTTTCAACACTCTAGGTCATATGGGAGATATGGCCCTTCGAATTTTGTAAAAAAAAAAATCAATTTCCAAGGTCACCCTATTTCAACATGAAATATCTCGGCTCCTACGCATATGTTGATAGAAAGGGTATAGTTTAAGGTAGTAAAATTAAGGCTTTCTGGGGATAGATCCCACAGCTCAACACAAGTGTTGTGGGATATAGGGAGGCAGCATCTTGGGTTAGGGGATACTCTCTGTTCTTACACACCCCATTTAAAGAGATTCCTCTGCCGAGCGGTGCCCCCCATAGTACTGTGAGGTATTGAAAAACCTCATGATTTTCACTTGCCCCACAAACACCTTTAAATGGGAGACCCAAAATGGGTGCACACACATTTCTACATTACTGTACAGTCTTTACAGCCACACCTACACTTTTTCTCGTAAGTGTATATATTGTAATGTAGATGATTGTAAATTTTGACTTGGTCCGCAATCGATATGGACTGTGACTTGATGGATACCATAATGAAATTGACTGGATTCTTTGGATCTGATATATTTGCATGTCCGTTATAAATAGATATAGAGTGTAACATATTTGTGGATAGTAGTCTATTATGACTAGATCCTCTGGATCCAGAGATTCTATCTTTAGTTTTAAATCGATAATTAATTGGTTTTAAATTGATAATTATTTAGTTTCATAAAAATTGGTCGTTGCCAATTTACCGGCGGTTTTTACATAAATTTCTTATGTTCTTGTGGTTCGGAACCCACGTAAAATTGTAGGTCCCCTCCGCCACCACGGAGGACATACACAATACACGATTATGAACACAGTTAGGTAGACCAGCTGAGTGGATCCTAGGGTCTTTGTTGGTCTGAAACATTATAACTGTGTCTATTCATATTTTACCTCAGTGGTAAAAAAAAAAGTTTATCTTATTTTTGACCTTGTGTAGGTCATTTGATGTCACAACTGATTTTTTTCTCCTTTCACCCAATTTTGGGTACACATGTCTACCTTAGCCTAAAACAAGATTTTTAGTGTTGATTAAGTTAGTATAGATGCTACAGCCATTTCAGTGGACCATACTCACCTCCATTTTGACCAAGTACCTTTTTCCACCAAACTTTGGAGCACTGTATCTTTGGAACTGTTTGAGCTAGAGTGTTGAGAAAAATACCATTAGATTTTTCTTACTGAGATATATAATGTCTGGTAATTTTCAAAAAAATTGGTAATTATCTAACCTAACCTAACCTAACCCAGTTATTTGGTTGAATAAGTATCCAGCCTTATTATAAAATTTGATTTTTTTCGCATATTTCGGAGAATTATATAATATAGGTAATTTAAATTACATAATTAATTAATTTATATGGACATTTCAAAAGTGTGAAGAACTTCGAACCTGCTATCCTGTTTAAAGGTAAAGCTATGTACGTATATAAGTACCTTATACTAGGCTATAGTTATGAGTAGAGACCGGAAGTTCAGGCAAAATGCCATAAATGCCTTTTTTTGCCTATTTTACTCATTTTTGGGGGAAAATGCTTTATTTCGATATGAAGAGCCTAATTTGCCTATTCCACCTGTTTTGAATGAAGAGTTTCGTTTTTTTTTACGAAATTATCACATTTAGCAACTTCTAATGATTAACTGGCAACTCCACTTCTCCATATGCCGTACATATGGCAGCACTGCATATTTGTTTTCAGTCGCTGTTTGTTTGCATGAGTGAGCATGTGTGATAATGCCTAAAGTTAAAGCATCTTCTTCTAAGAAACTAAATGATTATGTTCAGCAATTTGGGAGCAGTGTGTTCTCCACTGATGGCTCTATATTATTCTGTAAAGCCTGTGAAAAGGATTCAGAGAAGAAATACTTTGTGATCCAACATATAGAGGCAGCTAAACACAAAAGTGCCGCTGACAAACCGAAGCTTGGAGGAGAACAGTCATGTCTACTTACTAACTACGTTGCTGGCTCCAGCCGTAAGTCACAATTTTTAATGGACTTGTGCAAAGCATTTGTTGATGCTGGCATTCCCTTGTGGAAATTAGAAAATCCGTCTGAGAAAATTCTCGGAGAAGTACACAAATGAACGCATTCCTGGCGAGTCATCATTAAGAAAGACCTATGTAGAAGACAGCTATCGGATTATTATTCAAAATATTAGAGATGGCGTTAAGAACAAGTACATTTGGGTATCAATAGATGAGACAACCGATTCTGTTGGAAGGTTGTTGTAATGCTTGTTGTTATGTGTAACCAATCAAATAACTAAAGCTATACTTCATAGATTTATTTAGCATTATTTTATTAATGTATGGAGATGTCTTACCTATAGTTTCAGCTTATGTTATTCAATGAATTTTGATTTAAAAATAAATGCCTTTTTTTGCCTATTTTCATGTTTTATTCTGCCTTTTTGCCTGCCTATTTCACTGTTTTTTAGTGCCTGAACTTCCGGTCTTTAGTTATGAGTTAGATGAGTTTTAATAGAATTACTTAACTTTGTGTATTTATTCATTGTGTACAACAGTATGTACCCATGTGAAAATAAGCTTATTTAAACCTTGGAGCAAGGATTTTTTTGGCATCTGTATTTATTCCAATCTGTAAATCAAACTGCACATTTTTTCTTGTTATAGACCTCTGAAACAAGATCAGTAGGTCCCAAATTTTGTTTGTGCCATCTAAGCAAAAATAGCTTTTAACAGGGTTGGATACAATGAATAATTATAATTGTATTTTTAATTAATTGATCTTAATTTCCATTAATTGTAATTGATTCAAAATAAAATAAAGGTAATTGTAATTGATTTTTGAGCTATAACTGATGTAATTGATCAATTAATGTTAATTGTTAAAAATTATACCCCTCGATCTGGCAGTCATACATCATCCAATGAAAATAAACCTTTGATAGTTTATTTAGTTATACTTGGATATAGATATATATTTATTTTAGATATATAGAATAGATAGTTATATTTGTGTAATTGTAATTGATTCAGACAAAATTAATTGTAATTGCAATTAATCTTGAAATTGTGAAGTACAATACTAACTGTAATTAATTTGAAGAAAAAAAAAAAAAAATTGTAATTGTTTCTATTTTGTGTAACTGAACCCAACACTGGCTTTTACACTGCATATATGTAGCTTAAAAGCCAGGGTTGGGTTTCACCCAGCTAGACAAGAATCGGTTCTTATAACTCAATTGGTAAAAATAAAGGAATAGGTTATTTTAATATACATATTAAAAGGCAAATTGTCTTAAAAATAGCAGACATTATAGATCTCTGAGACACATCTAATGGTACTTTTCTCAACACTAGCTCAAACAGTTCCAAAGAAATGGCGCTCCAAAGTTTGGTGGAAAAAGGTACTTGGTCAAAATGGAGGTAGATATGGTCCACTGAAGTGGCTGTAGCATCTATACTAACTTAATCAACACTAAAAATCTTGTTCTAGGTTAAGGTAGACATGTGTACCCAAAATTGGGTGAAAGGAGAAAAAAATTGGTTGTGACTAGTGATGGGACGATTAATCGGAATCGGAATCAAGAATTGGAAGAATCGAGCATTCTTCAGGAATCGGAAGAATCGAGCATTCTTCAGGAATCGGAAGAATCGAGCATTCTTCAGGAATCGGAATCGAGAGAATTGTACCATGATTTCCGATTCTTAAAACGATTCTTTAACTTTTAATTGAACCAGTTTTGCGATGTAAACTTTAAAATTTAAATGAAAGAGGATAACAAATTTTATTTTTATTGTATTGTAGCTATACATTAAAACATGTATATCCATGATGTGTAATCAAGAAGATTAAAATGAATTGTTACAACTTAGTTGATTTTTATTTTTAAACCAATCTATTATAATTTATGATTTATATTACCATACTCATAATGTAAATAGTTAATCTTACCAGAGTAAAATATGACAATTTCCAGAAAAACAAGTATAGAATTATATTTAAAAATATTGAGAATTGGAATCGAGAATCGTATCGGAATCGAGACTTTTTAGTGGTATCGGAATCGGAATCGTTAAAAATTTTGGGTTTGTCTCATCATTAGTTGTGACATCAAATGACCTACACAAGGTCAAAGGTAAAAAAATAAGATCAACTTTTTTTTTAACCACCGAGGTAAAATATTAATAGAAACAAAGTTGTAGATCTGCTTAAAAGCTTTAAAATCGTGTTTAAATGGTCTCTGTAAGTGCAATAGGAGCCGAGATATTTCATGTTGAAATATGGTATGACCTTGGAAATTGACCTTTTTTTTACAAAATTCAAAGGGCCATATCTCCAGAACCATATGACCTAGAGTGTTGAAACAAGTGCCATTCTGTTTTTCTCAGAGATCTATAAGTCTGCCAATTTTCAAAAAAATCGGTGATGGTCATGTTTTTTCAACCCAAAATTCCGTTGAACTGACATGGAATGACCCCTATCTAGGTTTGTAGTTGATAGTTTGGTTATCAAATCATAGAAACTCTTTTGTAGTCCATAGCTATTAACTTTCAACTATCCTCCTCAGAATAATCAGTCATGTCAAACTCTGTGAAAAGTTGGGTAAATGATCGGCTTCATGATGTTCTTGGTTTGAGTGATTCAGCTGTTGCAGATTATCTTATACGTCTCACTCAACAGAAAGCATCCAAAGATGAGGTAGCAGCTGAATTGAAAGAAGAAATTGAAATGGATGTCTCGGTAGAAAAATTCATTGGAGAGTTGTGGATGAAGCTCAGAGGTTAGAATTTAATTGGAGAGAAAAATAATTGCCTAGTCATACTGTAGCACATTACCAGCATTCAACCTAATTGGCTGAAGTGGGCCCTATGGGCCCACTTTAGCTAGACCTGCAGTGCTTGGCCCTTCAATCCCTTAATTACTGGGGGTTAATTATTTGGTCAATAAAACAATAGAAAAGAACACAGCCATGAAAATATTAAGCTTCACTTCTGAACCCATTGTGTTGAGATTTGTTCCTTGTGAACCTAAAGTAAATATTAAGCTTTCACTGCCTTAATAATTTCTTCAGTATGAAGTTATTTAATGCAATTTTTTCCACATTGATAGATAGATAGGTAGATAGAATCAGCTCCATTATTATAGGATTGTGGAACTTGGGGAAACTAAAAAAGGAATTTTGTATGCTTGAATTCACCATAAGCCAGTATAACCTAAATATCAGCTTTATAATTGGTTTAATTAATAAGTAATGAAAGTATTTTATGTAAAATTAAAATACACTTGTCCTAACTTTTGCCAGTAATACTTTGTGTTAGTTACAGATACTTTAGAAATAATCTCAGAATTGCTAAAATAGGGCCTAGCTTGGAACCACAACCTACTACTGAAATTGACAATTTCCATGGTAATTTTTCATGGTAGAATACTATCCTCTACTATGTTGGTATGGTCATGTGGAGAGACTTGGTAAATGTGTGAGTAGTGATGTGACGTTTTTTTATAGGGGAGGGTGTCATTTAAAAAAAAACAAGAATGCTAAAATGATGAAAATAAAAAACTAAAAAAAAAAATTGATAAAAAGCTGAACACAACTCAAATGTGTGAGTGAGAGAGAGGTAGTGGGGGAGGTGGTGGTGGTGTTGCATGGTGGAGGGGGGTCACTTACTACTCCAAGTAGATCTTGAGTTACTAGAGCATTTATTTTACTTGTACATTATTTAAAGATGTTATTCTTCCTATATATATATATATATTTTTGTATTGGGGCGTTTACCGCCATTTCCCGCTATACGTTAGCGGATATCATGGCGAGGCGGAATATAAGAAAGAGAAACGGAGACGGGGAAAGGCACTAGAAGTGGGAGGACAGCGGACAATGGGTGAGAAGTCACCTAAAGCTCAGATAGGATGCGAGATTGGGAGAGGAAGAGAAAAAGACGGTCAAGCGAGAAGAGGGCTCTCAGCGAGCATAAGACGTAAACGATCGGGGAGGGGGAAATCAGAAAGGAACGGGAAGGCGCGACGACGTACTGACGACAGGGTGGGGCATTCCACAAGGATGTGAGAGATGGTGAGGGGCGACTGGCAGGAGGCGCAACGAGGAGCCTCCTGCCGGAACATAAGGTAGCCGTGCGTGAGGCGCGTATGGCCGATGCGAAGCCGCGCAAGGACGACCTCTTTGTGTCGGGAGCGGTGGAAAGAGGACGCCCAATATGACAGGCGGGGGCGTATGGACCAGAGTTTATTTCCGGTGGCATCGTCCCAGGACTGTTGCCATACGCGGTCGTAGAATGAACGAAAGACCTGCACATAGTCAGAGAAGGGGAGCGGGCGGGGGAGGGGAGGCATCGAGGCGGCGGACCGGGCTGTGCGGTCAGCCGCCTCATTACCGGAAACACCAACATGGGCAGGAACCCAGCAGAAGGTGACCCGGATCCGGTGAACGGTGTGCAGGACATGGTACTCCTGTTGAATAAGGCGTACGAGGGGGTCCGGGGAATCATAGCGCTCAGCGAGTCCGAGAAAATGGTACAGAAAGACCGCGAGAAACCCGATACCAGACGGAGGGCTTCCAGAAGGGCAAAGAGCTCCGCGGAAAAGATGGAGGCCTGAACCGGCAGGGGGATACCCCGGGAGGTAGGTGACAGCGACGGAGAGAAGACAGCGGCCGCGACACCTGCAGGGGAGCGCGAGCCGTCGGTGTAGACGGGAACGTCGTCCGAGTAGACGGGAAGATGGGCCAGAAAAGAAGACCGGAGGACGGTAGGAGGAGACTCCTTACGCAGGCCACGAAGCGCCTGGCAGCGGCAGATAGGGGTGGTCAGCCAGGGGGGCGACAGGTCAAAGGAGAACGGCAGGATAGAGGGTTGGGTGATCCCCATGGATGAAAAGATCTCGGCCAGAGAGGCAGCGAAATGCCACGTGTCAGGCCGGGGTAGCGCCTGGGAGATCGCGGAGAAAAGTAGGGACATCGGGAGGCGGCAGATGCGAAGGTAACACTTCGCCATGAGAAGGCCCCGGCGAAGGGGCAGGGGGGGGTGCCAACAGTCCACCTGAAGACTAGCGACAGGGGACGAGCGGAAGGCACCCGACGCCAGGCGAAGGCCACGGTGGAGAAGAGGATCCAGCATACGGAGTGCCGGAGAGGAGGTGGAGCTGTAGACCACACAGCCGTAGTCGATGCGGGATTGCACCAGGGAGGTGTACAGGCGCAGCAGAGTACGCCTATCCGCCCCCCAGGTCATGTGGGACAGGTGACTCAAAAGGGAGAGGGTGCGGCGAGATGATTGCCGCAACCGCCTAAGGTGTGGAACCCAACCGAAAAATTCGTCGAGGGTCATACCCAGGAATCGAACGGATGGGACGAGGGGAAGAGGAGTGCCGCAAGGGTAAGGGCGAAGGTATGCGACAGACGGAGGCGCCGAGGACGGAAAAGCATACTGGAAGACTTAGAGGGTGAGAAAGCATAGCCAACCGAGGACGCCCAGCGAACCACCGCGTTGATGGCTAGCTGGAGTCGACGTTCAGCCAAAGACGGAGGCGGCCAGAGCAATAGATAGCCAGGTCATCGGCATAGAGGGAGCTACGAACGGAAATAGGCAGGACCGTAGCGACTGTGTTCATCACTAGTGAGAAAACACAGGACGCTAAGGACACTACCCTGAGGGACACCCTCCCAACGGAAAGCGGCCAGAGAGGGTAGAACCGATGCGGACGCGGAAAGAACGGGCGGACAAGAAGTTATAAATAAAGGAGGGGAGAAAGCCTACGAAACCCAGGGAGCGTAAGCAGTCAAAGACCGCGCTCTGCCGAGTAGTATCGTAGGCCTCTGGAGGTCGAAAAAGACGGCGAGTACAAAGTGACGCCGGGAGAAAGCCTCCTGCACGTCGTGGCTAAGGGGGAGGAGGGGGTCGGTGGTAGACCGGAAGCGCCGGAAACCGCCTGGGTAGCAGGGTATTGGTCACTCGCCTCCAGAGTAAGGGACAGCCGCGAGGGACCATCGCCTCCATAACCTTGCAGGCGCAGCATGTCAGGGAAATGGGGCGATAGTTCGACGGGTGTGAGGGGTCTTTATCGGGCTTCGGATGGGGACGACGATGGACTCACGCCACCGGTCCGGGAACGAACCCTCCAACCAAATCCGGTTATAGAGGTCCAGTAAAAAGCTGGAGCAGAGGGGTGGAGGTGCCGTAACAAGTCATAGGGGATATTATCGGGGCCCGGTGCGGAGGAGCGTCGGGGGCGGAGGGCCTCCCGAAGCTCCATCATGCGGAAGAGGTGATTATAGGGGTCATCCCTATGAGGTGGAAAATCCGGTGGGTCGCGGCGGAATGGGGGGAATCGGAACTGGAGATGGCTGCGAAGTGCGCCGCGAGTGCGTTCGCGACGGCCTCCGGATCGGAGACGAACTCGTCGTCCCCGACCCGAAGCACCGGGGGTCGAGGGGGACACGGGTCCCCTCAAAACTACGCACCTTGCGCCAAACAGTCGAGGGGCAGTCGAGGAGGAGATCCCGGACACGTAACTCCGCCAGGAGGTACGCCGGGCCAGTTTCAGGACCCGACGGGCCACTGCCTTCAGGCGCTGAAACTCTATCTTGTGCACCAGCTGGCGGGTCCGGTAGAAGCGGCGGCCGGCACGGCGCCGCTCCTGAACGGCATGGGAGCACTCTGGGGTCCACCATGGGACGCTTCGCGGCCTGGGGGAGCCAGAGGTACGGGGGATGCAACTGGCGGCAGCCGAGAGGATCTTACTCTCGAGGAAGGCGAGGGCCTCACTGACGGAGGGAAAGGCAGGAATTGATGGCGAGATCGCCGTGCCCCTCGCGTATGAGGCCCAGTCTGCTCGGGCGAACAGCCAGCGCGGGCGGACAGAGGTGGGGGGGAGGAGACGGGTCGGGGTAAGACACATTGGGAAATGGTCACTGCCGGAAGAATCCGGCAGGACCTCCCAGGTGAACTCCGTCACGATTTCGAGGGAAACCAGGGAAAGGTCGATACAGGTGAAACTGTCGTGGGCCGAGTGAAGGCAGGTTGGGGAGCCATCGTTCAGAAAGGTGAACTCGAGCTCGTCCATAAGGGAGAGAAGGGTCCCGGAGAGAAAGGTCCCGGAGAGAAAGGTGGAGCAAACGTCCCCCCAGGCCGGGTCCCGATTGTTGAAGTCCCCGAGAATCAGGAAAGGGCGGGGAAGCTGAAGAATTAGGTCACGGAGAGAATCGGGTGGAGGGCGTACGTTAGGGGAGAGGTAAAGAGAGCAGACCGTGAGCTGGCGCCCCAAAGAAAGGCGCACGGCCACAGCTTGCAGGACTGTACGGAGCGGGAGGGGGCGGAAAGGGACGGAGCGGTGCACGAAGACCGCGGAGCCCCCCTCCCCGCCCCATCGAGAGGCGGGGAAGGGATCCGCAGTAGCCGGACACTCGAGGGAGGGAACGGGATCCCAGAATCGTCTCCTGAAGGCAGAAACACGCCGGACACCTGGAGGCCAGAGAGAGGAGAGACTCTCGAGGCTTACCAGGAGCCCGCGGATGTTCCACTGCAGGAGCGAGGTATAGGGAGGGGTAGGAAAGTCAGCGAAAAGGATGGTTATGGGTGGGTGGGCCGATCGGGCGGCCCGAGATTAAAGAGGGAATCGGAAAGCCCCGGGGTCCACCGAGGGACGCCGTACGAGGGCGAAGGCGAGGGTCACCCCGACGAGGGGGCGATGTGGAACCAGACGCCGGCAAGTCCTCCAGAAGAGGAGTCTCCCGGACGTCCGGGGGAGAGCGATGCAGAGAAGGGGATGTGAGGGGTATCCAGAATGCCCCTCCCTTCACCGGAGGTGCAGGAGAGGCAGGACTACGAGGGGGAGTGGATAATAATACCTCACCCAGAGGCATTGGCAGGTCGAGGAGAGAGATGGGGCGGGTCAAGCGCGGGGGCGTGCACGTCCCACCCACGCCGACCAGGCGGGCGAGTTCCCCCTCCAGTGGGTCCATCGACCGGGCCGGAGAGGGGTGTATCAGCCCCCACCACGAGGGCCGTCGGGGACCCCAGGGGCGAGCGTGCATAACGGTTGCGCAGTGGGGACGGTGAGGACACCGGGGCGGTAGGGCGAAGGGGGCGTTTGTGTTTGGGAGAGGAAGGTGATGCGAGGCCTATGGCTTCGAACCTTTCGGGGTCACTACTGGCGCGGCGCTTGCGGCCCCTACCCCTCCGTCGTGCGGCCCGTATGGGTGACGGCGGGTCACGATCCGGAATGGGGGTGGCCGAAGGCGCCGGTGGAGAGGGCGTAGAAGGGGCATGGGGGGTTGCCGACGAAGCATCGGCGTTCGCGGAGGGAGCACGTGGGGACGCGCTGGTAGTACGGGGAGCCGCGGTAGGAGTCCGCTGGGCGGCAGAGGATGGACCGGAGTAGCGGACACGGTGGGTGGAGGCGCGTTGGAAACCGCCGGTGAGGACGGGGTCCGGGCCGGCGGCGGCCGGGAACGGAGAGCCTCGGCGTACGAGGCACCACGCCGGGCCTCGCAGCCACGCAACCGGTCCCGCGCCTCCCGGCGCTGAGAAACTCTGATGAACAGAGGGCCCGAACCTCCCTCTCAAAGAGGAAGGACGGGCAAGAGCGGATGAAGCAGGGTGTGGTCCATGGCAGTTGGTGCAGGAAGGCGGAGCAGTACAGGGCAAGGGGTGGGGAGGGCCGCCGCAGCGGACACACAACGGGGCCGGCTGACGGCAGGAGCTGCTCACGTGGCCAAACCTATTGCACTGAAAACAGCGCGTAGGATCTGGCACGTATGGTCGTACCGAGAATTCGCACGCTCGTCTCTCACCAAAGCCCCAGAATACCGAAACGGGGGGCACCAGTGAGTCGAAAGTGAGGAGCAGGCGAGGAGAAGGGGCGGTTGGGGATCGCGATCTGTCGGGAAAGCGGTACACTCTCACAACACCCTGGGAGGCGAGGTCAATCTGGAGGTCTTCCACCGGATAGGTAGAAGACGAGCAGCGTAGATTGTGCCCTGGCACTGATTGAGGCGGGGGTGGGGGGACACCGTGATCCCGCAGCCCAGGACATTGGGGATAGCGAGCAGAGAGGAGGTTTCGACAGAGGAAACGTGACCTTATCAGAATGGAGCCATCCCTCTGAGGCCGAAGGTCAAAACGAGCCGTCCCCGTCACCCCATAGATCGCTCGAAAGCGTTCATGGTTAGTGGGGAGGGGCTTGGAGGACGAGGAACTTGTCCACCGTCCTAAGGCCGAGCGAAGCCGTCGGGCCAAACACCACCGGTACTTCGAGGGGACGGGGAGACGAGAAAGGCGGACGGCGACGTCGGGGCCGAGGGGGCCGGGGGCGATGAGGCCCAACCGGAGTGGGAGGCGACCGGGGCCGCGGGCTTCCCACCTGAGGGCGAAAAAGCAGGTGGGTCCCTATCGGGACGTGGAATATGGGGGGATCCGGGGGTCGGGTGGTCCACTGCAGGTCCATCCGCCACTGGCGGGGGTCGGGCAGCGGCGCCACGAGCCTGGGGAAGAGAGGGAGAGGAGGTGTCGGCAAGAAGAGCAGACGGGGTGGGCGAGGGCTGCCGACTGCCCTTACCAGACCCAAGGTCCAAAGAGGTAGTCAGAGGGAGGTCAGATGCACAAGCCGGGTCGTCAACGAGGTCCATTAGATTTGTAAATGTTTCCATAAAGAAAATTTTTATTGTTGATTCGCGCCCTGGGCCGCGGGGAACCGATTACCCGGGGCCCAAGGGGACCAAGCGCACGCCGGCGGGGGATGGGTGCCTCGTCCCATGGACGTACCCCCGTTTCAAAAGGGGCCCTTGCAGCGTCGAAAGTTCTCCCCCGCCGGCAGCAAAGACCAAGGCCCCCAGGGTCCCGGGCCCGGGCACCCTACCCAGCCAACTTAGTCCGGCCCCGGCCATGGGAGCGAGACCCCCAGCGACCAGCCCCGGCAGCCCACGGGCGCGCGAAGTGAACAAAGAAAGCAGAAAAAACAGAGGGGCAAGGAAGAGGAGAAAGAGGGGAAGACAGGAAAGAGGGGGCTGTAGGATAGCAGGGTATGCTAAAAGTCCACTTCGCAACCGGGCGGGGACCCGGCAGGGCCCCCAGCCGCGGCTGACCCCCTCGCCACATGGAGGCAGGAGCCCGCGGGCGATCCACCCCAGAAAGACCGCCCGCGGGGAGGGGATATATATATATATATATATATAATATATATATATATATATATATATATATATATGTTATGACTTGAAAGACTACAAGACAAACCTATGGAAAAACTATACATGTTTACAATATAGTATTGTATGTTGTACCTTTATTTCATAATCAAATATAAATTATTAATTTATTGAATTAAGTAACTTCAAAATTGCCTTGGGATTAGTGACATAGCCTATTGGGAATGAAAATAATTGCCATACATACATAAACCCATATGTAGGCATCAGGCCTGCTTGACAACAAGAAAACCAAATTCAGTATTTTGTGTTCAACATTTTCCATTGCTGACTTGTGAAAATTACTTGAGAGAAGAGTCGATGAACTTTGCGAAATCAGCAAATAATAAAAATATGAAGATATATATTATATTATACTGGCAGCACTCTGAGCTGCTTATGTTACAGCAATGCTTTAAGCAAGGAAGATGTACTTTATCTTCCTATAATTTCTGAGTGAAATCCTCAATATAAAACCTAATAACTATAAAAAGGATAGGCCTATTCCTTCAGGTATTTAAATACAGTGACTGCCTATATTAGTTACATCAAATCAACTCATTGTGTAACTCCATGGCCCTACATCGAAACAGAAGCGAGGCCCAATGTAATAATAAGGTCGGGCTTGCATCATGAAAAAGAAAAACTATGGTATTTGTCATTTACCATTACTTTTTCGGACTATAGTGGATTTAATTATCCCAGAAGAGTTCCTTGTTCCATGCACGGTCTGTGTGTATCATAAAAAACTCGGGGAACCATTCTGAGTTCATTCCCATCATGAAACGGACATGTTATGTGCCTTGAAAAGTGGACGCTCAATTCTGCCAGTTGAGGTTTAAGTTTTGGTTTTGGCTAAAATATAATAGTTACCCCTTTTTCTTGATTTATTCAATCCGACGTGAATGCAACGAGTCTTTTACTTATATTGAGGTTCTAAATGTAGTGGGGCTAGGCTGCTTTAAACCCTAGATCCATGTCCCAAAGCTGGATCCTGTCTGCTTTGCAGATAGCTGGCGAAGGAAGCTATATTTATGGGACCTCTTTGCGAGAGACCCGTTGCCCACGTCGGGCTTGCATCATGAAAAAGAAAAACTATGGTATTTGTCATTTACCATTACTTATTCGGACTATAGTGGATTTAATTATCCCAGAAGAGTTCCTTGTTCCATGCACGGTCTGTGTGTATCATAAAAAACTCAGGGAACCATTCTGAGTTCATTCCTATATATATATATATATATATATATATATACACGGTGAACCAAAAGTAGGTGGACAGTAGGTTGAATACGGTTTGTGTTATATTATATTATAACTATGGTGTTCATTATAACTATGGTGTTTGTGTTATATTATATTAAATATTATAACTAAATTTATTTAAATTTTATTTTGTATTATAGTATACAAAAAAATTAAATATGTATTCTCAAAATAAACGTTATCATTTACTGTCCACCTACATTTGGTTCACCCTATATATTACTTACTTACTTACTTACTTACTTACTTACTTACTTACTTACTTACTTACTTACTTACTTACTTACTTTTACTACTTACTTACTTACTTACTTACTACTTACTTACTTACTTGTAGCCCCGGGTTCTCTTATGCGAACCCGGCGGCGCTCAGGTATCCCGCGACCACCGTGGGACGGGTCCATAGGTCTCGTAGAGAGGTAATGTTGGAGTTGTCTCTTTGTTGAGAGAGAGTGTGGCAGTGTAAGAGTAGGTGTTCTGTGTCCTCAGGGTGGAGGTAGCATTTTTGACAGGTGGAGGTGTCAGCTAGGTGGAGTCTGTGTCTGTATTTTGGAGGGAGGGGTGGTGGCCTGAACGGAGCCTGGCCAGAGTAACTCTTGTTTTCCTTGGGAGGGTTTGTTCGCTCTGATGGACTGCAGGGGGAGTATCGTGAAGGACAGTGTTGTGTGGTTGGTCGAGTAGGTATTTCCGGGTGAATTCTGTGTGGAGATGTTTAATGGGGTTGATGTTTAGGGGAGGGGGGGGGGGATATTGTTCAGTAGCTGTGAATAGTGAGCAGCAGGAGTACGTTTTTTGTTGCGGGGTGGGGGATTGTGTAATGTGAGATGGTGACAGGGGTGGTCTGGGGCCAGTGCTCTGGAGAAGAAGTGAGTCCCTGTCATGTTCATGTGGTGTTCGATGGGGAGTATTTTCGTGTCTGCATGTAGATGTGGGATGGGTGTGGTTCGGAGGCAGCCAGTAATGCTTCTGAGACCTCTGGTTTGTGTGGGAGATGGACGGGGACCAGGCGGGGGCAGCGTAAGTTAGGGTAGTACGTACAAACTGTTTGTATAGGATACTGAGGGATTCCTTCTGTTGACCGAATGTTGTGGAGGTGAGTGTTCTGAGAGCGTTGAGTTTTTTTGTTGCTTTGGAGCAAATGTTTGATATGTGAGGGGAAAAGGACATGTGTGTGTCTAGGGTGAGGCCAAGGATTGTTGGGGTTTTGTTTAGAGGTAGGGGATGTCCCATGAGGGTGACTCTCGGGTGTGCTTGGGATTCGTGGCGGTCTGAGGTTAGGAGGGTGATGGAGGATTTTTGAGGGGATGCTGACATCCTATTGTTAGTCAGCCAGAGTTCCAGATTGGTAATGTACTGCTGGATCAGGCGTGTGGCGGTGTTACGGTTATGGTGGTGTGCTGTTATGGTCAGGTCATCTGCATAGGAGGAGACGTGGACATGGGGGGGAGAGAGGTTGTGGGAGGTCGTGCATGAAAAGGTTGAAGAGGATTGGAGAGAGTATGGAGCCCTGTGGGACGCCATTGTATAGTCTCTAGGTTTTGGATGAGTGTTGTTTGTGTATGACTTTGCCAAGTCGGCCTGCTATGAGATTAGTAAGCCATTTCTTGTCATTGGTCGGGATGTCGAGATCAATAATCTTTTGTGCAAGAATGTGGCGTGGGACAGTGTCGAAAGCTTTGTTGATGTCGATGGCAACAAGGACTGTGCGGGCAGGGGGGGATAGGTGGTTGAAGCCATCTAAGATGTGTTGGGTTAGGTTTGTAAGAAGCGTTGTGGTGGAGTGGGCGGACCTGAAGCCGTGTTGGGTTTGTGAAAATGTAATGTGTGGTTGTATGCGTCTTAATATCAGTTTTTCGAGGACTTTGGAAATGGTTGAGAGAAGGGAGATTGGCCAGTATGAAGCAGGTAGGTTGGGGGGTTTATTGGGTTTCAGTATCGGGATGATGTGTGCCAGCTTCCAGGTAGAGGGTATGATATTGTGAAGCCAGGAGTAATTGAATATGTTTGTGAGGGCTGCAATAGCAATTGGACCAAGGTGTTTGATATGAATGTTTGAAATGTTGTCTGGGCCTTCGGCATGAGAGTTTTTGAGGGATTTTATGGCTGCAGCTGTGCCTTGGGGTGTAAATGGATGTGGTTGTTGGGGGTCGGCTGAGAGTTTCCGTATGTTTTTGAGGATTTTTCTATTATTGGGAACAGTGATTTTATGGCTAATTTTTGAGTATATATATATTATATATAAAGGATCAGAATCTTAAAAATGAAGAACATATCAGACAGGAAGCTCATTTCCCCACGATATTGGGATGAGTATGCCTCAGGGGTTACCGTTAGCTCGAGCAATGACAGGGTAAGTGGCCAGCAGGCAGGAGCTGCTTAGAGTCTGCCGCCGTAACCACTGAGCTAATGGGCACCTAATCTTGAAAGTAATTTATTTTATTACGTTGGTGAACTTATTCGAGTGCACGTTTTGTTTCAGGAAGTTCTTCCTCCGATCCTAGAGGGAAGTGGGCAACCGACGATGATCCACCGAAAAGGAAGAGGAAAAAGAAACGGAAAGAGTCGCCGGATTCTGGTTCTCCTTCGGGTGTGGAAGAGGAGGTCGGCCCAAAGTTACTGAAGACGGAGAGACGAGCATCGTCTGACGATGACGACGAGGAAAAGCAACGACTTAGAGATTTGAGAGAGAGAGACGAGTTCGTTCAGAGACTTCACGAGAAGGACAAGGAGCGGACGAGGAATATTGTCGAAAACGCGGGAGACAAAAAGGCATTCAAGGAAGCGGCCAAGCGATTAGAGTTGGAGAAGGAGGACAGGGAGAAGATTTTGCCTAGACTGAGGGTGGAATCGAGGAGGAAGTATTTGATAAAGAGGAAGGATGACAAATTAAAGGAATTGGAAGGAGACATCATCGATGACGAGTATCTTTTCGACGAATCTACACTTACGGAGAGAGAGAAGAAGGACCGCGACTACAAGAAGAGTGTGTTAAAGCTCGCTAGAGATTATGACAAAGTGCGGGAGATGGAAAACATTCAAAGGTATACGATGCCACATGAAAAGAAAAGCGTTCATGACAAATATGTGGAAGTGGATGAGAGGGAAAAGAAACATGGATATGAGCAGAGGAAGTGGGAGGAAGACCAAATGAGGGGAACTTCTCTATCATTTGGAGCCAAAGACAAAGAGAAGCGTTTTAAAGACAAAGAATACAATTTGGTATTGGAAGATGAAATACAGTTCATTAAATCTCTTCCTTTAGAAGGTACGCGGAAGAAAAAGAAGCGGCGGAATAAAGAAGAAGGTTCTGGTTCCTCTTCCTCTTCCTCTTCCTCTTCCTCTTCCTCTTCCGAGGATGATGATGATGATGATGATGATGATGATGAACCAAATGTATCGGTAACTGATCGAAAGAAAATGACGTTGGCCGAAGTTCGTAGAAGTCTTCCTGTCTACCCGTTCAGAGGAGCGCTTTTGGACGCCATCCAACAACACCAGATTCTAATTATTGAAGGAGAAACGGGGTCTGGGAAGACTACGCAGATCCCTCAGTATCTTTATGAATCGGGATACACCGCTGACAAGAAGATTGGCTGCACTCAACCCCGTCGAGTAGCTGCTATGAGCGTAGCGGCCAGAGTTGCGCAAGAACTGAATAAAAAGCTGGGGAATGAAGTAGGATACAGTATTCGGTTCGAAGATTGTACCAGCGAAAGAACCAAGGTGAATATATGACCGACGGAATGCTTCTTAGGGAGTTTTTAATGGATCCGACGTTGGAAGGTTATAGCGTCATGATCATCGATGAAGCGCACGAAAGAACGCTTCATACAGATATTTTATTCGGACTTTTAAAAGACATTACGAGGTTTAGACCAGACTTGAAACTTCTTATTTCAAGTGCCACGTTAGACTCTGCTAAGTTTTCTGATTTCTTCGATGAAGCTCCTATTTTCAGGATTCCTGGGCGGAGATATCCAGTTCACATTTATTACACATTTACTCCTGAAGCCAATTATATCGACGCTGCAACAGTTACTATTTTACAGATTCATGTAACTCAACACTTGGGAGATATTTTAGTTTTTCTCACTGGTCAAGAAGAAATCGAAGCATGTCAGGAAATTTTGCAAGAGAGAATAAAGGCTTTAGGGAGCAAAATCCGAGAGCTGATGATTCTGCCAATTTATGCCAATTTACCTTCAGATATGCAAGCCAAGATATTTGAGCCTACTCCTCCCAATGCGAGGAAAGTTATTTTAGCGACAAACATCGCCGAAACCTCCCTCACTATTGACGGAATCAAATACGTTATCGATCCTGGTTACGCTAAGCAGAATTACTTCAATGCGAGAAGCGGAATGGAGTCGCTCGTCGTGGTTCCGGTATCAAAGGCTTCGGCCAATCAGAGGGCGGGGCGAGCCGGGAGAGTGGGCCCAGGTAAATGCTTTAGGCTTTATACGCAGTGGGCTTTCGAGAATGAAATGGAGGAGAACACCATTCCGGAGATACAGAGAGTGAATTTGGGCAACGTTGTTCTTCAGTTGAAGTCTTTGGGCATTCATGACATGATTAACTTTGATTACTTGGATCCTCCTCCAGCAGAAACTCTTATTTTGGCCCTCGAGCAACTTTATGCTTTGAAAGCGATAAATCACAAGGGGGAACTTACTTCCGCCGGACGTAAAATGGCAGAACTTCCCGTAGATCCGATGATGGCAAGAATGATTTTAGCAGCGAACCAGTATAAAGTCGTAGAGGAAATTTTGACCGTGGCTGCAATGCTCTCCGTCAATGGGGCCATATTTTACAGACCCAAAGATAAAGCAGTTCACGCAGATACCGCCAGAAAGAACTTTTTCCATCCGGATGGCGATCATTTAACACTTTTGAACGTGTACAACGACTGGGCGGGAACGGATTATTCCTCTCAATGGTGTTACGAGAATTTCATTCAATATCGGTCTTTGAAAAGGGCGAGAGACATACGAGATCAGTTGGTAGGTCTTATGGAGAGAGTAGAGATTCAACTGACTTCTGATCCGTGCGATTCCATTGCTATTAGGAAAGCGATTACGTCTGGGTATTTCTATCACGTAGCGCGTTTTAGTAAAGGAGGTATGTATAAAACTGCAAAAAAAGGACAAACTGTCCTCCTCCATCCTCAATCTTGCCTCGTGGAGGACCTACCGCGGTGGGTTCTTTACCACGAACTCGTCATGACTACGAAGGAATACATGAGGAATGTGATCACCATCGAGGGAAAGTGGCTTTTGGAGGTCGCTCCGCATTACTATAAGGATAATGAAGTGCAAGACACCGCAAACAAAAAAATGCCAAAAGTGAGAGGAAAAACCAAAGAAGAGTTAACCAAAGAATATGGTTAAACATGTCAGTCTTGCGCAAGGAGGTATGACTGACTAAAATCTATGTACTGTTCTGGAAAAATAAAAAGTTCACCTAAAAACGTAAGATTTCTAAAGAGCATAAAAAGTTGCTAATTGGTAACATTTATTTTTTGGATATTTTATTAGTTTTGGTGATGTTAATAAATTTAAAAAAAAGAAAGAATAACCTTATTAATAACTTTTATTAATAATAATAAAATAAATTTTTTTCAATTTACAATGACATGATAATGGTGAAGCTCGACTATTTATTTTACTTAATTTGGCTCTTAAGCTTTAGGCTTTACTGGGCTCTTATTAAAACTAAGCAGCTAGTTTTCGGTGATGGCATGTGGTTGGCTTTTTAAAATATCAGTGGGTGTTAAGAGGAAAAGGTGATAGTAGTAGTATGTGCGAATTACTTGAGGGGCGAGCGAAGCGAGCCACGACAGGAATGCTCAGCATTTTTAAGCTGTTCCAAACTTTAAATTGCCTTAAAATGATAGCTCAAGGCAGCCAAAATTGTCATCCTTTACCCTCTCATAAAATTGCAAATTACATCATTTGGAGTATTAATTATTAATGTTTTATAGTTATAAAAATCATTGTTATATCATTATAATTGGTTTGTTTGAAAACCCTTATATATTGCAAAATTTCAGGGGAGGTAAAAAAGCCTGAGAAAGTGGATGAGTGAATGAGGAATAATTGTACCACTATATAAATTAAAGTAAAAGCAGTGAAAGAAAGTTGTCAGGCATAAATCTTGAGTAATGTTGGGAAAGTATACGAAGAAGTTATATTAAAAAAAAAGTACAAATACTTTGGTTGGAAATGAACAAGGGAAGGCAGAGGATGTGTTGATTGTAGTGAAACAGCAGATTGAGAAACTTAACGAAAACAAAATGGGTGTGTGTATGGTATTTATGGATTTGGGTAAACGGTATGATACAATTTAAGAGATCTGCCTCGTGGCAAGTTCTTGTAAGATGTGGACAGGAATTTGTAAGTGCAGTGAGATTATTATGCGAGTAATTGTGCTTGTGTAAGAGTTAAGGGTTAATTGATTGATTGATTCATTCAGTATTAATGTTGGAGTATGATAGGGCTTTTTAATGTGTATGATGGGTGTAGTTATGCGTGAGATGAAAAGAAGAAAGCTGAATAGTAAATATGAATTGGAAAGAATAAGTGGCGGATATTACATCTGATGATGTGATGCGTTTTTGTGAATGGGAATGAATGAAGAAGAGTAGTGACAATTAAGTTCTGATGATGATTGTAATGGGAGATTACACGCCAACTCCTCTTTCTCTCTCCAATAATGTAGTGAATGAAGAAAATTCAGGTTATGAAAGATTTGTTGGATATTTGACTGAAAACAGTAGTACAACTACATCGGAAAATGAAAGTAGAGTGAAGCAAAACAAGCAAATCGTAGATAATAAAAGCCCTGTTTAGTAGAAAGAAGTGTGTAGTATAAATGCTGCAAAAGGTTTACCATGTATATGCATTGGTACACAGTGTTGTGCCCGTTAACGCCTAAAGTTAGCGCCGCTGACGCTATTTTTTCTCTTAATTTTTTTCTGAAACTACCCCCGTTTATATGATGGGTGCCGCGTTTGAAGGTACTTAAGCGCCAAAATTAAATTCGCCAGAAATCGCCTCCAAAGTTCAGCAATAGTATCTCTGTTATTAATTGAGGTAGAACGTTCATTTTCGGCTAAATTAGAGTTCTAAGTATGCTAATGAAGACGTTGACGAGTTTTTGGAATGGATTTTTATATTTTATATAGATTTTTTAATTTTTTTTTATTATTATGCCGAACTTTGGGTGAACTTTGGCTGGCGATAGAGGTGGAAAATGTAGTTCGCTTCATAAAGTTTTCAACCATATTCTAGTGTCGTAGGTCATTATAACCCAAACCACGCGATAGAAGAAGGGTGAAAATAGTGATATCAATCAAAAACACGTTTAAGACTGTGGTGGCGCTTAGGTTCCTTAAGACGCGCGCCCCCTCATATTTGTTCTGCCTTCCATAATTTACGTACGTATATTAGCACACCCCTTCATATAATTGGTTGCTAAAGTACAAAAATGTGACGTTATAGTCTACGAAAATGAAAACATTTTTACTGTATGTAGGAGTCGAGTTCTCTCCGCATATATTAATAGTGAAAACAAATCAACGGAAGGATAAATTCTATTCTGTTTATACAAGTGGTTTTGAAAAATTAGCGATTGAGATTTTCGAAAAACCGCCACTACCGTTTCGCTAACAATTTTGAAAATTAGCGGTTAACAGTATCGGTAAGAAGTTAACACTGCCAGTGATATACCCTAAACCTTATCATGAAAGGTAACGCTGAATCTCTGAGGTTGGAGTGGTATAATTGCATTATTTGTGTGTGTAATTGATTAACATGTTTTCGGTCCTAATTCGAACGTCGTTGGTACTCGCAGTGAATGGAAAATGGGATTTTAGGTAATACTCGGGGCAGGGCTGCCACAGATTTTAGGTGAAGGTACAAAAATTGACAAACAAAAGGTAACAAAATAAAAAAAAAAAATTTAAATTGATTATAAAATAACAAAGTTCATTATATTTATTTGTGCTTCAATTACATTCGCATTCAAAAATGACCACAAAATAAGAGCAAGCGCGTTCACAAACACAATCTATGATAAATGTTGTTGCAACTGACAGACTGCTGACTGAGACAGCGTGGGGGAGTCACTAAGTCAGTAAGCCGAGAACTGAAAACGTTTTCAAACGTATAGTCGTGACTCGTGAGATTTATACGCGAACGAACGATGTATGGAATATATAATCAGAAATATACAGTATATGCAGAGCTGGGCAGTATTTAAATACATTTGTGTATTTAGAACTATTTATATAATACATTGTTTTTCATGTATTTAAATACTCAAATGAATACTTTTACTGGTTTAATACACGTTCTGTACTAGCACAGTACGACGCGTCGACAGTGTAGTACGCATGGTTCATGTTTCAACGTGTCAGTTCAATCAGTTGTGTGCCACTTAGTCGAAAGCGGTTGATTTCTTTATCGTGTGCGTGTCATGGCTTCACAAGCAAATCCGGTGAATCAAACAGTGATATATCGGCAGAAACAATTTAGTGCACCCTCTGATGGAAAATACTTTAAAATTAAATCTAAAGACGGTAATAGGTAAAGTGCCCGGCTTGCTGTGTAAAACTCCCAAAAGAAACTCTCTCAGACAAAACTTTTGAAAGATTGGTTTTTGATCCGCAGCAACCGTGAAAAGAAGGAATTCGTAAGGTGCCTTATGTTTATGTTTACGTCTTATGTTTACGTTTATGTCTCATCTACTCATTAATTGTTACTCATTTGCAATGATATAATGAGTATAATATGTCACTGGTTGAACATCGTAAGTTCTTTGTTTTGTTTTGTTCTAAAAAGGGAAATATATAATCGGAATTAGATTGTACTATTTCTTTATCCTTTATCAGCATTTTATGTTGTTGTTACTCACGAATTAGTGAATGCATGTGTTAAAATTGTATGTATTTAAATACAATTGATGTATTTGTATCTAAATACATTCGTAAGATGTATTTAGTATTTAAATACATTCAATGTATTTATTGCCCAGCTCTGAGTATATGCCATCTAAATTATTTAGCACTTTTTCCATCTGTAATTTAATGGTTTTAAATATGTTAATTTCTTTATAAAACTAATAATTTTAAATATTTTTTAGTAAACCGATAAAGCATATAAAAAACTCTAAAACGTAACAAATTTTTTGAACGTCGTACCAAAAGTATGAAAAAGATACAGTAACACATTTGTTACGACGTAACAAATGGCAGCCCTGCGGGGTCCAAAAGTCGCTATTTTGCTGAAACTATTTTAGGCTGAAAAAGAAGTGACAATTAGATGTACTAGGGGCACTCAATATATTTTACCCCTCCCCACCCTAGTTTGAACTTTCTGCGCTTCACATTACCGGATTTTTCCAGTTTGAACCTCCCCTCCTTGTATAAAACCGATGGTTAACGCAGATTTGAAAATGGCGTCTGACAGTGACGTGCGTCGTAAATAGAGAGCTGTTATCGAGTTCTTAACCGCATAGAACGAAACAGTTGGAAATATTCACAAACGTTTACGGAGATGATGCTGTTGATCGAAGCACAGTTGGACGCTGATCTAAACGTGTGAGATCATCGGAGAGAGGGAGAGCCAGCCTCGATGATGAGCCATGCAGCGGTCGCCCAGCATTGGCTGTGACATCTCGCAACGTGCTAACAGCATCATTCGATCAAATCGGCGCGTCACATACAAGGAGCTGTCACTGGAGTTAGGGATTAGTGAAGGAAGTGTGAATATGATAATTCAGCAAATGGGATACTCAAAAAAGTGTTCACGGTTTGTTCCTCGCGAACTGACTGAAGATCACAAAACCCAAAGAAAAGAAATTGCTTCCGAGTCGTTGGTTCGATACGAGACAGAAGGGGATGACTTCCTTTCATGAAATGTGACGGGATGAGACTTGGGTACACCACTTTGAACCTGAAACAAAACGCCAATCCATGGAGTGGGATCACGCACTCCCCCAACGCAAGAATAAGTTCAAAATGGCTCCCTCTGCAGAAAAGGTTATGGCCACTATCTTCTGGGACATGAAAGGGGTGATTCTGGTGGACATTATTAAGAAAGGACAAACAATCAACTCAGAGGCATATATTGCTACCCTACAGAGACTCCAGAGACGTATAAAGCGAGTTCGACCGGAGAGAAAACTGGAAGACGTCCTCCTTTTACACGATAGCGCAAAACCACACAACAGTTTGCAAACGAGAGAGGTCATCACGAAAATGCGCTTGACTGTGTTACCCAACCCTCTATACAACCCGGATCTGGCACCTTCAGACTTTCATTTGTTTGGGCCAATGAAGAACGCTATTCGTGGAAGAAAGTTTGAGTGACGATGAGGTTGTTGAGGTTAAGAGGTGGCTCCAGCGGAACTCGGCGGACTCTTACTACGAAGGAGTAAAGGCCCTCGTTTCGAGGTGGATGAAAGCCGTAGAAAAGGATGGAGACTATGTGGAAAAATAAAAACTTTTAAGAAAGGTACGTAACTACTTTTGTACAAAATTTCTGGAACTCACAAGGAAATTTGGAAAAAAAAAAAAAAAAAAAAGTGGGACAAAATATATTGAGTGGCCCTCATATATATATTTATCAAACTTAGATACAAGATTCGACGTGAGCACCATCAGTGTTTCTGCAAATCTCAAATCTGTCCACTGCCATACATGCCAACTACCCCGGTTTCTCGGAATTTTTCCGATTTTTTACTATCAAATCCCGTGTTCTCCTTTTTTCATGATAAATTCCGGTATCTTAAAATATTTATTTCATTCAAAATAAACGTTTAAAAAAAGCCGCTTTCTTGCGCCGGACTTACCCGTCTTCAGTCCGTGTATGCTCTTAGCAGTTACTAAGAACATTATAAAAACACGCATGAAAGGTAATGCTTGTGTGTGTTATTCTGTACTAGCTATTATAATATGTTGGTGATTTTCAATCAAACCTTGAATCATACCGTTTTTTCGTCCTTGATTTCCTGGTTTGCCGTATAGCCATGTTGGCAACTCAGCACTGCATTGCAGAACACATTCTCAAGCATCTCTGGGGTTATTTAGCAACTGTCTCAACGATGCGGTTTCGCGGATCCTGCAGGTCTAACTTTTGTAAACCTCAGATTTCATATATAAATAAAGTGACCATATTTTTAGGAGCAAAAAGCGGGACATTTTTCTATTTGTGGAGTTATAAACTAAAATGACTATATTTTCAGGAGCCAAAAGCGGGACACCTCTCTACCTCATATATATATGAGGAATTTAGGGTGGATCGATTTTACATTTTTTTCGATTTCCATATTCTAATAGAGACAAAAACTTGCGCATTAGGGTGGAGTGAAAAATACTTTTTTTCTAGTATGAAGTTCTAATAGTGATTAAAAGTTGCATTTAGTGGACGATATATACCTGCCAAAATATGAGTTCATTTCTTTAATTTTTTCAGCTGCCACCAGGGGCTAAAGTTAACACAATTTTGGGTAAAAAGGAAAAAAATGCTTCTATTTTAGGTTTAGAAAACTATTATAAAATTTTATCTTAGAATTATCAAATAGTTTGATTAAGATTCTTAAATGATAAGAATTTGTTTTGTAAAAATGCTTTTTCATATGCTTAATATCTTCAGCTGCCACAAGAGGGCTGAAGTTAACTTAAAAATGACAATTAAGTATGATTCTGTATTTACTTGAAAAAGGGAACAGTAATAAATTAGGATATGTCTCCTCCTTTATACTGGCTTGAGACAGTTAAGAAACGTTATTTTGTGCCTTAGCGGAGTTACCACCCTTTCCCCAACCAACCTCCCTCTAGAAAGGGTTCTTGCTGAAGACTATTTAGTAATTTGCTTTTGTGTCAAATTTTGGCTGTTTTTTCCTTGATTCTAATGAGCACGAATCCAACCATCTCTGTTTGTAGGTCCGCAGACTGATCCAGCAGCATCTGTAACGAGCTTGACGCATCTCTCTACGGCTTGTGTATGACATGGAAACTGAAATAATTCTGAATGAAGAGTAGTACCATGTTTGATGCATGATTCAATATCATCAAGAGAAACTCCTTTGGTTATCGGTGGTTCTGCTGTCTGAAAATCTTGCCACATAATGAGATCTGTATAGTCTTTGGCCTAAAAATTTATTTCTGGCACCTTAAAATACCTGATAACATCTGTTTCTTGAATGCATGCCCTTGCTTTTATGATACGCCTAAATCCCAACTGACGCACATGCTCCCTTTCATCAGCTATCATTGCAATGAGAATGTTTTCTTGATTTGCGTAATATGCATTTCACTGAATGACTGAGTCATGTACTCTCCTAAGCTCTTCACGGAGATACCGGCTTCTTGCAATCATATGCCACATATGTTTAGCACCATATTGGCATAATGGTTTACGCTTTATCTGAAACCACATTGGTGCGTATACCCTAACAATGAAAGTAGCTAATTCTTGTAAATTGCCTGAAGGATTCTCTGTGCTTGCATATAACCGCAGAGTCCTGTTTGCTGTGGTGAGCCACCTTGAATGTGATATATTGCCTGGACTCTTATGACTAAGACTCTCTGAGAATGTTCCACTTGATATAGCCTTGTGAATTTCAAGAAGGTATTTCTGGTCAGTACTTGTGTCATCTACATCAACTTCACACATGTCCTCTTGAATTTCAATGGGTTTGAAGTTAACTATGGGAAGCTTTTCACAGTCTGAAAGTGCTCAGCCAATTTCTCTTGAAAATGCTCTTGGTCCAGTAGTGGTACCATCCAAGTGATGAAACAGATGGCGCAATGGAAGTTCATTAAGGTGTAAAAGGCATATCAGCCACTGCAATGGCTTATTAAAGGCTTCTTCCAGTAATCTTATTGTGCCTCCAATACTACCAGTGTTAACCACTGTCGAATCACAGCCAACTGCAACGATGTTCCCTATATCAACATTCCTTTCTTTCAAGCAATTCACTAGCGCTGTGCAAATGTATTTAGCTTTGCCACTGGAAGGTGTCACATGTGCAAAGTACAGAGAGTGTGGTTCAGATATTATGCTGATATGCTCTTCGCGTTTGGTTCTTTGGTGGTTAGAGCCATCACTCTCCTGGACTTGAATCATTGTTTTATCCTTTCTGCCATCAAAGTATAATCTCCGCATGGTTTTTGGCTCTCCTATCTGTTGTAGTTCCTTTCTCTGTTTTTGTCTTTCACGTCTTAGCTTACTTCTGTCTATAATATTCCCTTTGTCTTCGTGAGTAACAATTTTAAGATCTGCCAATACTGCAGAAGCAATAGCAGCCCCAGCTCTGTCCGACATTTTAAATCTATCACAAGTAATTGCTAATGAAGGCAGTGGCTCACGCATCTGTTGTTCTGATATTACATATTGAGTCGAGGTTGTATCTTCCTCATTATCTTCAGATATCTCTTCTAGTTGTTGAAGTTCACTTGTCTCTGTTTCGATTTGTAAGTTGGACGTATTGGTTATAGCAGCACTAGTTGTTTGTGAGGATTCCAGACGTGCTTTTTCCATTTCCTTTCGATGTTCTCTTGCTTGTAATCGTCTTGTGTGTGCTATGTCAATGCTTCCTATCACCATTATTCTGCGTGTTCGTTGGTCATTTAAAAAATCCTGCTCTTTTGGAGGGACTTTCTTACTCTTTTCACATGAGCATCTCCTAAACTCCTTACATTTGCAGGTGCAGATGTCAAACAAAGTGCATTTGAAGAGTTTTCAAATTCTTCAAGCTGATTTTTGTACTTAGGCTGATCCTTGCGTGACTTGTATGGCTTTAATAAGGACCTGTATTTATCATGGCACACTCGCATCATCTGTAAAACGCGTGTATGTGAAACTATTGGCAAAGAGGCCTTCTTCCAAATATTTTCTACCTTTTTGGAAACTGCCTCTGCTATTTCAGAAAATGAAGGCTCCTTGTTATTCATCTGCTCCTTCACTAAATGTTTTGTGAACAGGTAATCTTTCATAATGCAGTTATAAGTTGGTAGTTGCATATCACTCATCTCACAAGGTACTTCAAATATGGCACACTTCATATGTTCTCTAGTGAAATGTTTATATTTAGTATTTGATGCCATAATATTTTTAAGAAAAATTCACAATCACAAAATATCCTGTAACATCAAAACACTATATAATTAATATATATAATATATTTTATAAGTATATATAATATATAAATAAACTAAAATTATATAATACATTATAACAAGCATTTTATAATAAAATCAATATTATCTCTATATAAATCACTTTAAAATAAAGTTTTATAATATTCCGATCATATTAAAAAACTCTCCGATCAACTGAGCGACTAGGCCTACTACCTAAGAAGACAAGTGTTAACACACTGTTCTAATGACTCACAGAAAGAAATTCCTTCACACCAAAACCCTCCCCCACAACATTCAGTGTAGTCTCAACATGACTCAGTTACTCTAAATTGTGTTAACTTCAGCTCTCTTGTGGCAGCTGAAGATATTAAGCATATGAAAAGGCATTTTTACAAAACGAATTCCAATCATTTAAGAATCTTAATCACACTATTAGATAATTCTACGATAAAATTTTATAATAGTTTGACAAACCTAAAATAGAAGCATTTTTTTCCTTTTTACACAAAATTGTGTTAAATTTAGCCCCCTGGTGGCAGCTGCAAATTTTAAACAAATGAACTCATATTTTGGCAGGCATATTTCGTCCACTAAATGCAACTTTTAATCACTATTAGAACTTCATACTAGAAAAAAAGTATTTTTCGCTCCACCCTATAATGCGCATGCATGAGAAAATAGCCTCTGCAAAATCTTAGCTTAATAGGTAATCATCTTCTGCCCCCGGCAGAGCGATAAAAATCATATTTTAGTAGTCAAAAACGTATTTTTCTTATAATTTTTAAAATATTTCAATATGCATCAAAATTATTCCTAATAACTATAAAGTCGATGAAAAAGACCTCAAATGATCGTTTTTCCAAGCGCGTTGTCCTACGTTAATATCTTTTGCCCCCGGCAACAACGTCAAATGTTGAAAAAATAGGTAATTTATATACATATTTTCAGATCGGCTCTGTCTTAAATAATGCATTTATATATTTTCCATAGCATTTATATCGTTGCTTAGGCATGAAATAACACACACGCAAAATTTTACGACTCTAGAGTAATATCTTCTGTCCCCGAGAAAAGTCTAAATGTGGATTATAATTACGTTAATGCGATGTTATAAGTACGATAAGTACTAAGTACAGCTGCTCGCTTGCTAATTTTATAAAATTAGCAACCCAGAACTCACCACGAGAAGGTGGCTGTACGTCGAGTTCCACCCTATCCAGCCCCAACCACCCTTCCTTTGGCTGCATGTCGATTTACATACGGTAATCTTTTTAGAATCAAATCGTGGAATTTTTGTTCGGGAGTGAAGACGGGAGCGGATGAATCCGTCCCTCTCTTCTATTCCACTTACACTGGCAGAGGCTTCGGTTACTAATTTGATGAGTCTCTCGACCGCTTGAGTATGACAAGGGAATAGTGGGATCAGTCCATCAGGCTGGTCTCCCGTCTCAACAAACTCTCTTATTCGGGTATCAGGTATTGTTTTTGTAACGGGGGAGTTCGGTCACCTCAGCCGTTTGCCAGTTGATCATTTCGTAATAGTTTTGACTATCGTAGAGCAGCTCAGGCATGGCGAAGGCTCGAATTTCCCCCGCTGGTGATTGTTTTGATCGTGCTTTTAATATTCTTCCCCATCCCAATTCTCTTATGTGTTGCTCATCGGCATGTAGCATGGAGATCAAAATATTTTCTGGGTGAGCAAAGAAAGAATTTCTACGGAGGACTTTGTTGGCGATTGTCTTAGATCTTTGAGGCATGGTCTGAGAGAGACGCATCATTTCGAAAAAATGTTTTGCGCCCTCAGTGAAACTGGAGTTTTTCTTTATCTTAAACCAAATTGGTGCGTAAACTGTCATAATGAATCGCACAATTTCGTTGAAGGTGCTGGAGGGTTCACTGGTTGAAACATAGAGGCGCAGAAATCTATTTGCTGTTGTCAGCCACCTGGAATGCGCCATCTTACCTGGATTTCGAGCCGCGAGAGCTGAAGAGCAGCTACCGCTCGACACTGCTCTGTAGATGCCTAACAAATATTTTTGGTCAGTGCTCAACTCGGCATCATCTATGTCAATGTCGGGAGATGGAATGGCATCGAATTCTGTAATTGGAAGTTTTTCGCAGTCGTTCAGTTGTTTTCCAACTGGTCCAGTAAAGCCCATTGGCCCAGTTGTTTTGCCGTCCAAGTCTGGAATGAGGTGTCGCAGTGATAATTCATTACCCTAGCCTAGTCATAAAATTTTGCGTGTGTTATTTCATGCCTAAGCAACGATATAAATGCTATGGGAAATATATAAATGCATTATTTAAGACAAAGAGCCGATCTGAAAATATGTATATAAATTACCTATTTTTTCAACATTTGACGTTGTTGCCGGGGGAAAAAGTTATTAACGTAGGACAACACGCTTGGAAAGACGATCATATGAGGTCTTTTTCATCGACTTTATAGTTATTAGGAATAATTTTGATGCATATTGAAATATTTTAAAAATTATAAGAAAAATACGTTTTTGACTACTAAAATATGATTTTTATCGCTCTGCCGGGGGCAGAAGATGATTACCTATTAAGCTAAGATTTTGCAGAGGCTATTTTCTCATGCATGCGCAAGTTTTTGTCTCTATTAGAATATGGAAATCGAAAAAAATGTAAAATCGATCCACCCTAAATTGAGGATGTCATTAGACGAAAGCGCTTGAGCACCACTTTGTTTCTTTTCCCTTCGTGGTTTTATTCATCATAAATGTTTCGCGTGTCACTTTCGTGAAATAATTTTCATATATATATATATATATAATATATATATATATATATAAATATATATATATATATATATATATACACACACACACACACATTTTAACTGCAAACACGCAGTATAATTAACGTAAAGAACGACGCTTGTATAGGAGAATATTCCGCGCAAGATGAGGAGAGAGAACGAAACAAGTGAAAAAATGAGAGGCCCATGGTGTAATGGTTATCATATCTGACCGGCAATCGGAAGATCCCGGGTGGTTATCTCATTTTTTCATTTGTTTCGTTCTCTCTCCTCATCTTGCGCGGAATATTCTCCTATACAAGCGTCGTTCTTTACGTTATATATATAAGGGGTCGCGCGTCTTAACGTACCTAAGCGCCACCACAGGCGAAAACGTGTTTTTAATGGATATCACTATTTTCACCCTTCCTCTATCGCGTGGTTTGGGTTATAATGACCTTACGACACGAAGTATGGTTGAAAACCTTATGAAGCGAACTACTTTTTTCACCTCTATCGCCAGCCAAAAGTTCACCCAAAGTTCGGCATAATAAGAAAATCAAAAAATTTTAAAATATATATATAAAATTTAAAAATCTATTCGAAAAACTCATCATCATCTTCATTAGCATACTTAAAACTCTAATTTAGCCAAAAATGAACGTTCTAGCTCAATTAATAACAAAGATACTATTGTCAGAATATTGCTGAACTTTGGAGGCGATTTCTGACGCATTTTAATTTTGGCGCTTAGGTACCTTAAGACGCGGGACCCTATATATATATATATATATATATATATATATACATACAAAGGTGGGCAGGACCAAGTTCCAAAAGGACCGAATTCCAGGAACTCGGTCCTTTTCTCAGTGAGGACCGAAATGAGGAGCGACGGTCCATTTTTAAGCAATTCCGGACGGTCTTTTTTAGTGATTTTAGTGTGTTTAGTGATTATTTGAAGTTCTAAAGAAGATGGATCGTTTCCTCCAGAAGACTCAGAAAGAGACTGAGACTGAACTGAAACTTGTTTCAACACCTGGAGGAGACGAAGAATCTACTGATGTTAGTGCTTCAACTTCAAGTCAAGCCTATCCCATCCAGTGCCGCCGTGGAGAGGCTCTTCTCTTTGGGGAAGGACGTCCTCAAGCCGAAAAGGTCAGGGCTCAGTGACAGCCATTTTGAAATGCTAGTCTTCTTGAAGGGAAACTCAAGCATTTAACTTAATAACTTTTTTTCATCATTTATGTATTGTATTAATTAGAATTTACGTTAATAAAATTAAAGATTTCCGGTGTCTTTAATTTCATTTTTATCAAATTTTTCACTTATATTATATATAAGGACCAAGGACCGAGTCGTTCCTAGGTCCTATCTTCAGAAAGGACCGGGACCGTGGGTCCAGTTTGAGGCAAGGACCGGGACCGGGACCGTCGGTCCTTTTTGAGGCCCGGGTGCCCACCTTTGTGTGTGTACATATATATATTATATATAATATATATATATATATATTATAATATATATATAATATATATATATATAATTTAAGTTTATTTTAGTTAAAAGTAAAGCTTTTAGAGTTGAGACTTTCAGTTGTGCTTTCTCAGATGTCCACGTCTTATTCATTTGAGAGAAAGCACGTTCAGTCGAAGCATTAGTTCCTGGAAGACATAGTATGAACTGAACTAATGCTGACATTCGTTGATGATTGACATCTCTGGCCTTGAAACGAGTGAATACTTCCACCCAGCGCTGGTCTGTTGATAATTTAGATGCATTCCACTCTGCTACTTTCTCATCACTAATGTACTTTGCAAAACACGTGAACTCATCAAATAATTCAGTGTCAAATAGTTGTTTTTCAGCAGCAAAATCCATTGTTTTCTCAACAACTGACCACTTTGGAACTTGTTTTAATAAAGCCCACTACATACACTCAACGTTTGGCAAGTGACCCGACCACTGATCCAAGTACTTAACACATGTGTCATAAAACTCAACTAATATTTTCTTTACAGATAAGGAATCATTAGAATCAATCAACCCATCTTGTTCAAGTTTGCTTACAAGACTCCTGACTGAGAGTGGCACAAACACATTCTTTCTTCGATTGCAAATTATCCTTCAGATCAGAAATTGCACTCATCACTTCCACAACTGATATATGTTCACCCTCAATCTTTAAAACCACTTGGTGAAAGGTGGCGGCTTGACAGTGCACAAAGTTGAGCCAGATCTCTGTTTGTGGGTTTTCAAAAAGGTTTTACAGTATCACTGGACACTTGCTTTGACTCAAAGTATGATCTTAGACCAGGAAACAACTTGAGTATTCTTTCAGCTGCAGGCATTAATGCAAACTACCTTGTTTTACTATATCCCAGTAACTGTTTTATTCAATGTCCACAAAATCACAAAACTCTTTCAGCTCTTCTACTCGAACAGTATAGATGTAGAAATATAAAATATATTTTTACAACCACTGTTTTCCACATCAATTGGCAGACTGAACAGCATTATGTACAATATGTGCAAAACAACTAATCCCAATTAGTTCTCTACCAATGTAGTCATTTAGCTTCCCGAAAATGTTATTCACTCCTTTTCTCGCAGCACCACCAAAATTACAGTTAGGGTTATCACCACAGAAAGCAACTAATTTTCTGCCCAGGTCATCATGCTCTTCAATAATATCAGTTAAATATTTCACCACAATATCTGAGGTTTCTCCAGGTTGAGATTTAAAGTCAATAAGCTTCACTTGAGCACCTTCATATGGCTGAAAGAAGCGAATTAAAACAGGAAACAGCTTGATGTTTCCATGGTTGCTTGCATCAGTTAGCAATGTTATGCAATGAGCATCCTTTAATTGTTTTTTTAATTCTGTTTCAGCATATGGTGCAAATACATTTGAAATAATCGCTTCGCACTTTGTTCTGGCACATGAAAATTTTGGTTCAAAGCATGTTTTCAAAATGTTTGTTGCACAGTCAGTAGATCTGAAGCTTTGATTTTCCCTGACTGTATGGTAAGCCCACAAACCCTCAACAGCAGCTACTTCTAAATCCTTATTACTAGGCGTCACACTTTTAGAATAATCACTCACTATCTTACTAGAGGAAGCACCGACATCAACCGATTTGTGTCTTTTTGAGCCAAGATGCTTAGTAATATCATTAATCCCACCATGTCCAATGCTGAAGTCACTTCTACATTTCTCACACCGTACATCACTTTCTGTTGTTTTTGTAATAAATGGATATTTAGACTGCAGATGTGCATTAAATGTACACCTCCTTTTAGTTTGACATTTTGTGTTGTCAAACTACGCCTACGACCTTACGAACGATACAATTAATAACTTTCTTTATCCTTCAAACGAAAAAGTTTAACCTAGCTGCAAAAGAAGAAAAAAAGGATGCAGGAATAAAAATTAATTAAGGTTATTAATTAAGCAAACATAAAAACATAAAAGCGTTACACTACAACACAACTTTACACAGAGGCCGCTAATGAAACACTGAAACGCTAATCGGGAATCACGGCATTGCCGCACGGCGACATGTATCGTACCAGTTCAGTTTGCAAGTTAGTATTTAGATTTGGAATTCGGAATGTGGCTTAATTCATAAAGGACATCTAATGTCTAATGTAATAGTAATTTTAATAAGGCGGGACATTTATGAAAATTTGCTCCAAATGCGGTACATTTTCGGGACATTTTGAAAAGAGGGACACGTCATAAATTCGGGACTGTCCCACCCAAAATCGGGACTCTGGTCACCTTATATATAAAGCCCCACGCAAAGAAGTCTAATGGTGTTAAATCCAGATATCATGCTGTCCAAATCGCTGGATTTAATACCATTAAACTTTTGCGTGGGGCTTTATATGTATATAAAGTCTGAGGTTTACAAAAGTTACAGACCTGCAGGATCTGCGAACCCGCATCGTTGCGACAGTCGCTAAAATAACCCGAGAGAGATGCTTGAGAATGTGTTCCGCAATGCAGTGGAGAGATTTGAAGGCACTGATAGTGCTCACGTCGAATCTTAGACCTAAACTTGATAAATAAATGTACATCTAATTATGTTACATTTTTATCCTAAAATACTATTATTTCAGCAAAATAGATAGGGACTTTTAGACCACCCTGGATATTTGTGAAGGTAAAAAAAAAAATTACGTGGCCAAGACGCCTTACTTCTGATACTCGCTGGAAAATTCTCGTTTGTATGGCTTACTAGAAGCGTGTCTCCACACGGAGCAATCCTGTAAGTAATTCTGGTGTTAAGTTACTAACATCATTTGAGAAGTTTAATTTTAATTTTCTTTCGAAGATCTTCACATTCTTTTTAATTCTTAGAGAGATACCTTTAGTAATCTTTGGTTTTGTTTCCGCCCGAATTGTTCATTCCAGGGCCGTTTCCTGGCATAAGCAGACTAAGCGGCCGCTTAGGGCCCCGCTGCTACTTCGGGACCCTAGACAGGCTTCCACGTCATAGTTCAGTGGGCAAGAATAGGAATATAGCTAAGTTATTAATATATTATTATCATCATTGTCGTATTAATTAAAGTTTTTGTATGAGACAAATGTGATAAAACGGAGACAAACGAAACGTTTTGGAAGTTGTGTGTAAATAACTATGGTGAGATCTTATTTCTATATTATTTAACTTTATTCTTACTATATGCTTATACTTTCCTAAATGCTTAGTTTTTCTAGTATTGTAAAACATTATTATTATCATCATCATTATTATGATTATTATTATTATTTAGCAGATTAGTTGTGGTTAACTAGATGTGACTTCGTGCTCTTAGAAAATGAAACATTATCCATCAGGAGCTGAAAATGGAAAAAGAAGAAAATAGAGGAGAAGCTTTCCAGTAGCACAGGTGAGATGTGCCACTTGTATATTTTATGATTACAGTTCAGGCAACTAGGTTAGATAGACCAAGCTAGGCAAGTGCTCAGGAATCGTGTAGAGTAAACTAGTCTCTGTAATATTTATATTATTTCGAAATGTGAAATTTAATGGATCACATCACCTCAAATTCTGTTCACACAGATCAATTAATTATCAAACAAGATAAGAAAGAGTATTTTAGCAAAATCTAACAGAATATGTAATGTTATGTTCTTCTCAGGAGCACTACTGAAATATTTGGAAAAGCCATCCTCAGCAAAGCCTGATGAGCATCATGAGCCAACAGCAGGACCATCCTCTATGCAACCTCAAACACCAGAAGAAGTTGAGCCTGATGAACCAACAAGTGGCCCATCTTCTGTTCAGCTTCAAACACCACACACAGGCATTTCTACTGAGCAACAAGAACCAAGATCTGCTCCACCGCTTGATCCGTATGACTGGCCAGTTGTCCTGTCAGATTCCTTGAAGACAGATCTGGTGTCTTGAGGACCATTTCAAATCAGTCCAGATTTCACATTCCCTAAAAGAGAGGACGGTAGAAGCGTTTCATCCCCATTACATGTACAGAACATTAATTAATGGGGAAAAATAAGCGAAGCTGGCTGATGTACTCTAGAAGGAATGATGCTCTTTATTGCTTCTGCTGCAAGGTGTTTTCAAGGAAGTCGTACAAACTAATTACGGATGGACTTTCAGACTGGATAAACGTTGGTTCGCTTCTGAAAGGCCATGGAAATAGTTCAGAACATGCAGATAACATGGAAGGATCTGGAACTGCGGCTAAAAACTGGGAGGACCATTGACCAACTGAAATGTCATTAATGGAGGTAGAGCGAAGACGCTAGCGAGATGTTCTCACACAGTCTTGTAAGTATAATCTAATCACTGGCAGAGAGAAACCTTGCTTTCAGGGGTCTTCCTCTACATTGTACAATCGAGACAATGGCAACTTCTTGAAGGAGATTCAGCTGCTTGCCAAATTTGATCGTGTGATGAAACAACACATCAGCAGAGTCGAAAGTGGCCAATATAGTCATTCAAGTTACCTGGGAAACATCATTCAAAATGAGCTCATTGGGTCCATTAGTGGGAAGATCTTGGATGCCATTGTTGCAGAAATAAAACAAGCTAAATATTACTCACTCATTTTAGACTGCACTCCAGACATAAGCCACCAAGAACAGATGTCGATTATTATCAGAACTGTTAAAATGGGTGAAGTACCAGAAATAAAAGAATACTTCTTGGGCTTTCTTGAGGCTTCAGAAAGTACAGGCCTGGGTTTATCAGTTCTGATTCTGAAGAGACTAGATGAACTGAATATTCACTTTGATGACTGCAGAGGACAGTCATATGACAACGGAGCGAACATGAAGGGCAAGAACAAAGGTGTTCAGGCAAGGTTATTAGAGAAGAACTGTCGTGCACTCTATGTTCCATGTGGGCTCACACTCTGAATCTTGTAGTAGCTGATGCAGCTAAAGCTTCCACAGATGCCATCAGCTTCTTTGGCAACGTACAAAAATTGTACAACCTTTTTGCAGCAGCTACACAGAGATGGACAATCCTAAAGAAGCACGTGAACATAACACTCAAGTCTTGGAGTGAAACCAGGTGCGAGAGCCGGCTTAAGAGCATTGAGGCTGTGCGATACCAGAGTCACAACATCAGAGAGGCCCTGTTGGAAGTCAGAAACAATGCCACAGGTACCATAGCCAGGACTGAAGCACAAGCACTTGCAGAGGAGGTAGGGTCTTATCGCTTTCAGATTTGCACAGTAGTATGGTATGACATTCTTCATGCAGTTAACCATGTGAGCAAACTTCTGCAGTCTCCTACAATACAGTTTGATGCGGCAGTCAACCTCTCACAAAAACAACAAAAACAAGAGACTCACTCACCAGCTACAGAAACAGAGGTTTTGTTGCAGCACAAGTCGTAGCTAGGGACATATGTGAGGAAATGTGGAGGCTGTGCTAAAGGAGAAGAGGCTCAGATCCACAAAAAAGCACTTTGCTTACGAAGCTCCTGACGAACCATTTACAGAAGCCTTAAAGAGGCTGGAAGTCAAATTTTTCAATGTGGTGGTGGATTGTGCCATCGGGTCAATAAATGAGAGATTCAAAACATTAGATGATGTGAGGGACATATTTGGGGTTCTCCTAAACTTCACCACAATGAACAAGGAAGACTTGTCCTGCAAGTGTGAAAAGCTCTCTAAGATACTGAGCTCTGGAGCTGACTCTGACATTGATGGAAGAGAACTGGCCCTCGAAATTAAGAACTTGCCGACTTTACCTTCACACAACATGACTGCATTGGAGCTTCTCTACTTCATTCATCAGAAGCAACTGGAGGAACTATACCCAAATCTCTGGGTTGCACTAAGAATTGCCTGCACTCTACCTGTGACAGTAGCGTCAGCCGAGAGGAGCTTCTCTAAGATGAAGCTAATCAAGAACTACCTCAGATCATCAATGAGGCAGGATCGCCTCAGTGGCCTTGGCATCATAAGCATCAACGAGGACGTTGGCAGGGTGACTTCATATGATGATGTTATTGATGATTTCGCCCAGAAAAAAATCTAGGAGGCAAAAATTTTGAAGATACAAACTGTTCTGTATAACTGTTAGCTATTACACGATTGTATCGTAGAGTTAATAATTGTTTGGTAGTTGATAACTGCATTATTTTTTTATACATAGTTCTGTGTCATTTATTCTAAATAATGTATAAGCTAATTTTCAGGAATTTCATGAGTATTTTTTCTGTTTGTCTTCTGAAAGTACATATTTGTTGTTTTGGACATAAATGTTTCATTAAAATTGTTGTCATTGTTTTTTATTAACACAGCCATTTTTTGTGCGTGCGTTTCTGAGGTGATGTAGTAACGTGAGTTGGTGGATGGAGGGGTGGGGCCTCAAATGGTTATACTGCTTAGGGTCCCCTAATGGCTAGAAACGGCCCTAGTTCATTCTGACGGAAGATTAAGCTTTTCACTCCACCTTAGACCTACAGGATGTTCGAAAAATCACGTCACCCCTACAAAATGTACATATTGTAATACCAATTTTATTTTTTGTGCGATTGAATTTATGCGCGATTCAATGACTTTTTTTTTTCTTTTCCAGGTATTAGAGTTGTGTGAACAATGGCAGACCAGTCCACTTACACTCTGGAGGAAAAGATAGGAATGAGCACATGGGCTCATGAAAGGTCACATATTGGCAAAACTATGCATAATATCCAGAATGATTTCGACACACGATTCAATAAGGCTGCACCACCAAACAAGACGGTATTACGTTGGGAGAAAAAGCTGTTTGAAACTAGCTCCATCAAGGACAGACCAGGGTCGGGAAAACCAACAACGCGAGCAGAACAATGTGAAGGTGTGATTGCATCGGTGGCTCGTTCACCAAAAAAATCACTTCGGGAACGATCACGAGAACTTGTAATCCCTATGTTCACAATGAGAGATCACATGGCAAAAGATCTCGACATGAAACCATACCGCCCATCATTTGTTAATGAATTAAGCGATACAGACATGCAGAAAAGATATGAAGCTTGTGAACAGTTTTTTACCGTTTTTCCAACAATTCCTGCACGTGGAACAGTGATTTTTTCTGACGAGTGTGCAATTTACTGTAGCGCCAAAATGAGAAATGTTTACTTCTGGAGCAAGAAAGTCCACACTTCTTTGAGGAACTGGAACACGATCCACCGCACGTGATGATATGGGCTGCAGTGTCTGCCAGGAACTTGTTCGGTCCATAGATTTTTGAGGGTCCTGTCAATCAAACTGCCTACCTCAACATGTTACGGGACTGGCTTGTGCCTAAGCTCGAATGTTTAGGGCTGCTTGGTCGGGTGTAGTTTCAACAAGACGGGGCTCCGGTTCATTTTGCCATTAATGTGAGGGAATTCCTCAACAAAGTGTTCAGACACACATGGATCGGCCGTGGCTCGCAACATTTGCCTACCCCTCTTCAGTGGCCGCCCCGAAGTCCAGATCTGTCTTCATATGACAGTGCGTTATGGGGGTTTCGTCAAGCAGAACGTATCCGGGGTGCGTTACCGCACAACAGAGGAACTGAAACACGCTGTTCGATGCAATCACTCCAGCAATGCTGCGTCGATTCTCTCACACCGCACATGAAGGCTCATAATCCTGTTACGAAAATGATGGTGCGCGCACAGATATTCTTGATTAGTAACTGTAATTAAAGTAATTGTTACTAGCGACTCGTTTCTTAAATTGCACCTGCCACATATAAATACAATTAATCACACAAAAATAAAGTTGGTATTACAATATGTACATTTTATAGGGGGTGACGGGACTTTTCTAACACCCTGTACAGTTTAACGTGGAAACTGAACCACGCCCCATCAGCAGCCCAGCGTCTTAACCACTAGGCTACTCAGGGTACCCATTTATTTACCAACCATTTTTTTTGTGGAAGGATGAACAGCTAGGTTTTGCTGCGCGCCGCCTGTCGTCACCGGCTCTCGATCCCGGGGCCGATGGATTCGTAGTCAGCGACGCTAACCACACCACCACCGAGGCGCAGTTTTTTTTTTTATTAAGACAGCAATAACGATGAACGGGAAGTATGAAAACTGTTTCTTAAATTAAGCACTCGGGCAGAAAATGTCTTAAGTACTGCATTATTACCAGATTACGTTTTAGATTAATTTCTTGTCTATTAAATAATACAGTAGTTTCCTTTACATCATAAACTGGGAAATTAGCGAGGAAAAATGAAGGTTAAAAGAAACGGTGAAGAATTAAAAATTTATATATTTCTAAATAAAACGAATACATAAATTTACAAATACTTCAATTTAGGAACCCTTTGTGTAAAATAAATGTTGGCAAGCTTATAAGCAAAATATATTCGTAAATTACTTTATATTCCGTACACAAATTTTCAATAATTATTTTTAATTAACCAAATAGACATTGCATTCATCATTTACATGTCTGAGGTTCAGAACAATTCACAATTGATACATGACCTCTCCCCCATTTCCCTTTTGTGGGACGGGTTGATTATTCGTCAACAAATAATTTACCCGTTCCTCCTCGGATTTTCTCTCTTCGTTCAACAATTTTCCTCCTTGTTCTTTATCGCGCGAGTTACAAAACTGCATTAATGCAGACAAATGCAAAATAAGTATCAAGGCAAAGTTCACTTCAACTAAAAAATGCCAAACATTTAAAGGCATAGTTAAGCAATCTCGACTTTTTATATTAAGAGAACACCGTCTGTCTTCCCTGTCATCATGTTTGCAACGGGAAAATCGTAAATGATGATGATTACAAACCGAATAAGAAATAATTTGAGGGAATATAGTATGAAAAGCTCAAAAGTCCAAAAGATAACGGTTTTGTCGCATAAAACCATTAAGTGAACACTTCTACCTTTTAACAATCTTAATAGACAATGAGAATATAAAACAAACTCTAGGCGTTAAACCCATCTGATGGCTATACATATGAGAAACAATATGAAAGTATTGGATTTTTCATAAAGATGTGGCGTGCATTAATTTGTTCAAATATTAAGGAAGGGAGAACGAAATACATTTCATACAATAGACTTTTTTTCATAAACTTTTAAAAGAAATCAAACCTAGGTCCCCTGGGATTTCTGGGTTGCGGGGGCATAAATGGAGGTTGTAAAGGGTTGTTTGGTCTACGAGGTCTTCCACTTCTGAAGGGATCTAAAGGATTAGGTTGTCCCGGGAGAAAAGGTCCTGATGGAGGAGGTATTTCTCCCCCAAAATATGGGCTATCAGGATCCCAGTAAGGATTAGGCTGGGGATGAGGCTGAGGAGGATAGTATGGTTGCGGTCCTCGAGGTTGTGGCATATATGGGGTAAAGGGGTCATTGTCAGGGTTAGGATTAGGAAAATGTGGAGGGCCACGACCTGGAATTGGTTCATCTAAGATTACAAATCTTTTGTCTTCCTCTGAACGCTCCCGTTCCTTCCTTCGTTCATACGCTGTTCTGTATTTGGCCCTCCAATCGGCACCAGAAATTGTGTCTGACGAATGAAACTGATCTTTAAAATCTCTCTTGAATAAGTTGTACCACAGTTTATTATCCTCAGTTGCTGTATTAAGTCTTTTACAAGTACCTGACAAGTTCAAGACGGAGCGCAAATTAAGCATGCTAGCTACCTTCACCAGTATTTCCTGGGAAAGTCCAGCTAAATGCCAAGGTGCAGGCAAGCCCAGAGTTGTGTGCGCTGCAACTTGTAATGGATAGAGTAATTTGTTTCTTAAAACTCTCGCAAGCTGAGACAGTTTGGTTAATCTGTGTGGTAATATCTGATTTGATGGTAAGTATTCCTTAGTTTCCAACCTGACACTAATTTCTGATTCTTGACCCGAGAAACTAGCTAACACTTGTTTGATGTCTCCCATTGTAACCATAACAATAGTGCAATCAAAGTTCTGAAACCCTGGATGATGATACTTCAATGTTGCAGCCATTTCTTTCCAAGAAAATGGCAGAGTTCTAGTCGCATACGAAGGTGATTCACCCAAAATAAAACCAGCTTCAAGCATAGTTATGTGAATCAATAAATTAAAGGCTTCACCTGGAGAAGAAGGAGAATAGCGCTCAAAGTTTTCTGTTACTGATGGGGGAGGAACTCCATCTCTCGCTTCCAGGAGGTTGGACACTTTGATATTAGAAAACAAAGCATAACCACCTTCCTTACTCATGCTTTTGGCTTCTTGAATCCGAGAAGCAGAACTTGAAGCTCTATTCAGGTTCTTCGCTTCAGTTGCTACAGAGGTCGTTGATGGTTGAATAACAATCAGCAGATCTCCACTTACTATTCCTAAACTGCAGAGTGCAGCACTGTCATCCCCAATAATCGGTTCCTTTCCATTAAAGCTTAAGGAAATTCCCTCTCTGAAACATGAATAGCATTTAATATTCAATAAACTACTTGAAAATAATCATTTTATTTAAAAAATCTTATTTAATCTGTATGAAATCTGAGTCATAAATTAAAAATTAAGACAAGCGAGGTTATGCTACCAAATTCCAACCTTAATTGGTTCTGATAATAAAAAAAAACCACTCTAATACACAGTTTTTTCCACAACAGTTTCGATGCCCAGTGGGCATCGAAACTTGTGGAAATAACTCGGTCTATTTGAGGGGGTTTTTTTATCATAATTTGACCTTCACGTAGAAAAGTGAATTTTTTTTGCATTCTTAATTGGTTCATTATCAAACAGTTTTTGCTCTACTGGCCCAATAACTTCAGTACATTCTGTAAACGTTTTTGGTATGGTAACATATGACTGACCAAACTTTATATACAGGGTGGCACAACAGTCAGAGTCAAAGGAGCCAGAGAGAATGGATCTTTTTCCATTCTATGGCTGCCACTATTTTTAAACACAAAAACGACTTTTTTTAGTTAAAAAAAATTATTTTTTTTAGTTAAAAAAAATTATTTTTTTTAGTTATAAAAATTGTAATTTATACAATGATCCTTTTGACTCCTGACTTTTGCACCAGCCTGTATATGGTAACCCTCCAAAACCAAAGGAGGTTTATTTCTACCACATTTAATGATGGGCTTTACAAAAGTTGAGTAAAAAAAGAAAAGCAGCTATTTAATAAATGTTATAACCAGTTGCTTTAAAAATAAAATTTTGAACTATATTAGTCCTATACATACCTTTGGTAACCTTTGTTGCTTCCGCCCAAATTGTTCATTCTGATGAAGGTCAAGCTTTTCACTCCACCTTAGACCTACAGTTTAACGTGGAATCCGAACCACGCCCCACGAACAGCCCAGCGTCTTAACCACTCGGCCACCCATTTATCTACCAACCACTTTCTTTTATTGAGTGGAAGGATGAATAGCTGGGTTTTGCTGCGTGTCGCCTGCCGTCACCGGGTCTCGATGGATTCGTAGTCAGCAACGCTAACCACTACACCACCAAGGTGCGCATATATATATATATACAGGGTGGGCGGAAAGTAGCTCCCTATTTTGGATTGGTAAAAAAATACGTATATTATCCATTTATTTCAGAAAAAATAATATGAAAAGGTAGGCATACATGGTAGATTTTCTCTAAAATTCAATGTGGGCTCCAACTCTTTCCACCAGCTTCTGAGCCGCCCAGGAATGGCGTCCACTGACTTTAGCAGGAACTCCGGCGGGATGGAGGACATGACTTCCCGAATTCGGTCCTCCAGTTCTTCCAATGTCCTCGGTTTGGTGCGGTAGACTTCTTCCTTTACCCACCCCCAAAGAAAGAAGTCGCACGGTGTCAAGTCGGGGCTCCTGGCTGGCCATTCGCTCTTGTTGTCCGTGAGTGGCTGGATGCCCACTTCCCTGGGCGTTGGATGGGTCGTCGTGGTCCACATCAATGGCCAGCCAGGAGCCCCGACTTGACACCGTGCGACTTATTACTTTGGGGGTGGGTAAAGGAAGAAGTCTACCGCACCAAACCGAGGACATTGGAAGAACTGGAGGACCGAATTCGGGAAGTCATGTCCTCCATCCCGCCGGAGTTCCTGCTAAAGTCAGTGGACGCCATTCCTGGGCGGCTCCAGAAGCTGGTGGAAAGAGTTGGAGCCCACATTGAATTTTAGAGAAAACCTACCATGTATGCCTACCTTTTCATATTATTTCTTCTGAAATAAATGGATAATATACGTATTTTTTTACCAATCCAAAATAGGGAGCTACTTTCCGCCCACCCTGTGTATATATATATAGGTGGTTACTTCATTTTTTCATTTGTTCCGTTTTCTCTCTCTCGTCTTGCGCGGAATATCTCCTATACAAGCGTCGTTCTTTACGTTATTTATACTGCGTGTTCTTTGCAGTTGAATGTGTATATATATATATATATATATATATATATATATATATATAATACACACATTCTGAGTTCATTCCCATATATATATATACACACACAGGGTGTACATAAAGTCAGGATCTATTTTTGTGAAGCACTTGGAAATTATATGGAATTCAATCATAAAATGATAAAGTGGTAACATTTATTAAATAATTAAGAGTAGGATTCGACGTGGCGCCCATCAGTATCCCTGCACAGCTCAAATCGTTCCGCAGCATTTCTAAACACATTCTGAAGCATTTGCAGGGTTATGTTATCTGCAGCAGTTCGTATACGTGTACGTAAGTTTTCAAGACTCGTAATCTTCGTCTGATAGACGTGCGATTTGATAAAGCCCCATGCAAAGAAATCTAAAGGGGTTAAATCTGGTGATCTCGCTGGCCAAGGTCTGTTGCTTCTGCGTCCGATCCAGCGATTTGGAAAACGTCCATTTAGATAATCCTGAACAATTTTGGCATAGTGACAAGGAGCACCATCATGTTGATAGACGACGGTACTAACAATCCTATCCCCGTCGTCTATCAACATGATGGTGCTCCTTGTCACTATGCCAAAATTGTTCAGGATTATCTAAATGGACGTTTTCCAAATCGCTGGATCGGACGCGGAAGCAACAGACCTTGGCCAGCGAGATCACCAGATTTAACCCCTTTAGATTTCTTTGCATGGGGCTTTATCAAATCGCACGTCTATCAGACGAAGATTACGAGTCTTGAAAACTTACGTACACGTATACGAACTGCTGCAGATAACATAATCCCGCAAATGCTCCAGAATGTGTTTAGAAATGCTGCGGAACGATTTGAGCTGTGCAGGGATACTGATGGGCGTCACGTCGAATCCTACTCTTAATTATTTAATAACTGTTACCACTATCATTTTATGATTGAATTCCATATAATTTCCAAGTGCTTCACAAAAATAGATCCTGACTTTATGTACACCCTGTATATATATATATATATATATATATATATATATATATATATACCCCGCAAGGGGGTTCTAAGCTCGTGCTCTTGAGTGCTCTTTGTGCTCGTTTGTACGTGCTTGTTCCTGGAGGTTTCACGTGCGCCCTCCCGGCCCTAGCACCCAAGGATGATGGGGCTCGACCCTGCAGTCCTTGGTCTTTTTCCACTTCGACTGTCCCCTCCACCCTTTCTTTTTCCTCTATCTTTCCTCTCACTTTTTCTTTTCTTTGTTTTTCCGCCGAGATATGCCCTTTTAAATAGAGGCGAATCGGTTCTTCCCGAACTTAAAAAAAAAAAAAAAAATATATATATATATATATATATACGCACACACACACACACCCCTTACAAAGGTTCCGCGCGATGATTTCTCACTTCGCGAAGGTCAAGCTTGTCGCCCCTCCTTTTTTTTTCTTTCTTTAATTTACCGCCGATTCGTACCAAGTGAAAGTGGTACATATCTCGGCGAGGCAGTGGGTGGGTGGTGTTATGAGTTGGGGATGGTAGAGTAGAGGGGTAAGGTTCAGTTGCTGGATAGTGGGTAGGAGGGGTATGGTCTTAGACACGATGAAGCAGATTCGAACGAGTGAGGAAAAGGAAAACCGCTTCCGCTGAAAAATGAGGACCTTCGGCGAGTATGGATTGTAGACGCTCGGGTATGGGAATTTTGGAGAAGAGAGGGAAACACCCGCGACGAAGAGCGGACAAGTTTGGCCAGTCGACCAGGAGATGTACGAGTGATAGGGGTATGGCAGGTAGGGCAGAGCGGGGCTGGCGATTTAGCCATAAGGTGACCATGAGTAATGCGTGTGTGTCCTAGGCGGAGACGGGCTAGAATCACTTCTTTATGGCGGGACCAGTGGAATGAGGAGGCCCAGTATCCTTATTGCGGTTTGATCTTGTGGAGTTTGTTTTGTGTGGCCTGGTCACGTTGCCAGATGGAGCCGAGAGTCGGGAAGAAGTCGGAGAAAGGGAGAGGCCGGCAGTAAGCAGGCCGTCTTTGCCGTGCGGTCCGCCTCCTCGTTACCCTGGATGCCGACATGTGCCGGGACCCAGCAGAAGGCGATTGTCTTGTGTCGGAAGGCTGTTAAAAAGTGGAAGGTTTGCTGGATGGTAGAGACGAGCGGGTGAGGGGGGGGGGGTTAAATCTCTCTAGGGAGAAAAGTGCGCTTTGGGAATCTGAATAAATGACGGAGGAGCTGGCAGAGTGGGTGCGCACAATGTCGATGGCCTCCATAATCGCGAAGAGTTCTGCTGAGAAAACGGAGTCCTCGCGGGGCAGACTGACGCCTCGAGAAAGCGACTGGGCCACTATCACCGCTGAGGCGGCCGTACCAGCCTCCGAGCGGGAACTATCTGTATAAATGGGGACTGTGTCCGGGCGTTGGGTTGTGTGTTCTCGGAAGTGACCTGTATATACCGTAACGATCGTGGTAGTCTTTGGTAGGGCACACAGGTCCCTGCAAAACTTGATAGGGGTGAGGAGCCAGGGGGGGAGGGGGTAGATGCTGTATGAAATGGGGATAACTGACGGGGCGGGCATGTGGAAAATGTCAAGGAAAGAGCGGACCGCTTCACTGAAGTGCCAGCTCCGTCCCTGGGGTGGGAGTTCAAAAATCGCTGCGCATAGAAGCGAAGAGGGTAGTCTCTGTGCACGGAGGTATTCCTCATGAGGAGCAGACCGCGTCGGAGGGGCGAGAGGGAGGTAATTGCAATCTACTTGGAAGCTGGAGGCTGGGGAAGAGCGGAGGGCACCGGTGGCGAGGCGGAGGCTCCTATTAAGGAACGGGTTCAAGATACGGAGGCAGGCGTTGGAGGCTGAACCGTATACTACACTGCCATAGTCCAGCTTCGACTGCACCATGGAAGTGTAAAGGCGAAGGAGAGAGCGTCGGTCTGCGTCCCATGTGGTGTGGGAGAGGTGACCTAGGAGAGGGAGAGGTGACCTAGGAGAGGGAGAGGTGACCTAGGAGAGGGAGACCTAGGAGAGGGAGAGGTGACCTGGGAGAGGACGTTGGAAGGATTGCTTCAGGCGTTTGAGATGGGAAACCCAGTTGAGCCGTCGGTCTAGAGTCACGCCCAGAAATCGTGTGGAGGGTACGACCTCAAGAGGATTGTCATATAACGTGACAGAGGGAACAGGAAGGGTTGCGGGTCTTCTGCTGAAGAGCATACACTTTGACTGGGGGTGGAGAGGCGGAACCCCACCGACGTCGCCCACCTTTCCACCCAGTAGATGGCGAGCTGAATTTGCCGTTGAACGACGGCTCCCGCCCTGCGAAGTAGATCGCAAGGTCATCCGCGTAGATGTAAGAACGGATGGTGGGTGGAAGGCATTTTGAGACTGTTCATGATGGAAAAGCATAGAACACTGAGGATGCTTCCCTGTGGGACTCCGTCCTCCTGCACGGTGTCTGAGAGGACTGAGCCCGCCCGAACTTTAAAGGTTCGGGAGGAAAGGAAGGCCCTGATGAAAGTCGGCATGGCTCCGACGAGACCTAGATTTTGGAGCTGACGGGTGGTGTCGTACGCCTTCTGGATGTCAAAAAAAAATTGATAGGACGAACTGTCCACTGTCGAAGGCATTCTGTATATCTCGGCTGAGGAGCAGGAGGGGATCAGTGGTGGAGCGAAATTGTCTGAAGCCGGACTGGGTAGCCGGGAAGGAATTACTATTTTCAAGGAAGAACGATAGTCGCGTAGCGACCATTTTTACAAAGATTTTGCAGGCACAACATCTGTAGTTTGTGGGATCGAAGGAATCTTTGCCGGGTTTGGAGATAGGGATTACGTGGGTCTCCCTCCACCGGGAGGGGAAGACGCCCTCTATCCAGATGCGATTGTATAGGTCTAGTAGGAAAATTTGTAAGGTAGGGTGGACGTGCTGGATCATGCTGTACGGGATACGGTCCGGGCCGGGACAAGGGGATCGTCGAGAGGCCAGTGCCGCCTGTAGTTCACGCATGGTGAACAACCGGTTGTAGGTGCTGTCTAGGAACGGTGAAGAGGAGCTATTGTTAGGGGCGGGCACGAGGGAACTAACTGCGGAGGAAGAAACGGCGGCGAAGACAGAAGCTAGGTGGTTTGCCACCGATTTGGGCTCATAGGAGTCCGTCGTTAGTCCGGAGGACAGGGGATCGAGAGGGGACATGTCGCTTCTCGACACCCCGTACCTTCTTCCAGATGGTAGCCGAAGGTGTGGTGGTGGTGACGCCGGATACAAAGGCACGCCAAGAAGCTCGGCGCGCTGTCTTCATTGTACGGCGGGCGATGGACCTGGCCCGTTGCATCTCCGTGCGATGGATGGAGAGTCGCGTACGGTAGAAGCGTCGAGTAGCCTTCTTCTTGGCGCGTACGACCTCCGTGCACTCTGGGATCCACCAAGGTACCCGTCGGGTGCGGGGGTAGGCGGAGGATCGTGTGATGTTAGTGCACGCAGCCGATACAACGATTGACTTGAAGTATGCGATGCACTCGTCGAAGGATGGGAAGTGGGCAGTCGTAAGGGTTGTATATAAGGGTTGGCAGTAATCCATTTTTCCGGTACCCGAACGGTCTGGTCGGGCCAATTGAGCTTGAGTTGAACAGGGAAATGGTCACTTCCATAGTCCTCTTGGAGGACTTGTCACGTGAAATCTAGGAGGGCATCGGTCGAAACGAAGGACAGGTCTACACAGGATCAAGTGCAGGTGGTGGTATGGTAGAATGTAGGAGAGCCATCATTGAGGCACTCGAAGGAGAGCTCGGTCATGATAGTAATCAGGGTCAGGGCCATATAGGTGGAGTGTCTCTCCCCACAAGGGGTGGCGACTATTGAAATCGCCCAGTAATAGAAAGGGCCTGGGGGAGTTGTTTTACCACCTTCACCAGGTCATCGCGGGAGACTTTAGTGAGAGGAGGGAGGTACGGCATATTGAACAGACGGTGTACTGTCTATCCAGGGAGAGCCGGGTAGCAATCACCTGTAACGAAGATCGGATAGAGAGATTGTGGAAGGGGACTGCGTGGTATATGAAAATGGCAGCCCCCCTTCGAGTGCAGGTAGGAGACGGGGTGGTGATGTAGGAATATCCAGTAGGGCAGGGCATGGGCCTGGTCCCCAGGATTAGCTCCTGGAGACAGACACACACACCGGACGGGAAGTGGCAATCAAGGAATTAAGGCCTTCGTAGTTCGCGAATATTTCTCTGCAAATTCAGTGTACTATTGTAGTTTTCGGTCATGAAATTCGGTGACTATTGTCAGAGTCTGTCGGGATAGATTGGTGGACTTCTGCGGTGGGGTGATACGGTCCTCGTAGACGAAGTGGGCGGTGTGAGGGTCCGAGCCGTCTTCTTAGATCTAGGAGAAGAGGGAGAGACAAGTTGAAAGGCTGGAGGGTCTGGCGACTCGCTCCGACGTCTCCGCCTCGTCGGTTTGCTCCGGGAGTTAGGTTCGTTTGTGTGCAGAGTGCTGGGAGGGCAGGGTTCGAGGTGGATGGGGCCTGGGTGTCTTGGTCCCAGACTCCTGGGGAATCTGTGGCAGGTGAAGTGCGTGAAGAGAAGGGATGGTGGGGGGACAAGAGGTCGTCGGGTTCTACGAGGACTTCCTTTGGGAGGGATGGGGAACAGTGGTCGAGGGGGTTTGAGCGGCAGGCCACGGCGGCGTGCTGAGAGGACATAGCCGAGGGCAGTGGCGTAAGATACCCCCGGCCTCACCTCGCGACTCCGCACCCTGTCTCGCGCCTCTCGGAGGCTAAGGAAGTCCACTAGCACAGGCCTCGGACCTGCTTCTTGAACACGAAGAACAGGCATTCGTGGGATGAAGAGGGGTGTGCGCCTTCACAATTGGAGCATTTGGGTGTGTTGGGGAAATTGTCTGTGTGAGCGATTTGTCCGCAACGAACACGGTGCGGCTGCCGGCAAACTGAGCTAACGTGTCCAAACTTGTTGCATTTAAGGTCGGGTCTGGGATGTATAGGCGGATAGTAAACTCGCATGACGTGCGGTCTCCCATACAATACGGTCGGGAGGGACTAAGGTACTGAAGGTAATAAGTAGACGCGGGGTGGGGGAAGGGATGTGAAGCGATGAATCTTCGTGACACTGCCCAACAAAAAAAAATTTTTTGCTGCTGATTTAATTCTAAGACCTGTTTCTGGATAATATTGATGTGCTGATTTCAAAAATCACCTTAGATTTTGTCCATCACATCAGGTTTTCGTGCAATGCAATATGCCTATTTTGGGTGATCCATGAAGGGTGCTTATCAAAATTGATGATTTTTGAGACCTGTTAACAGCTGTTTTGCTGTTAAAATTTTATCTGTGGAATACGCAAATCTGTGCATTAAATCTAAAGGTCATGTACAACATATTAAAATCTTGGGTATCTGTGATTTCCCCAGGTGTGAGCGTGACGTCATGATCATGAATTCATTTTTTGCTTATTTAAACACTTTTAATCACTGTGTGTCAATATTACCATTGTATATTAAAGGTCACTCCCTACACAATTGTTTACTTTTCCATGCTGATTCTGAGTATGTAAAAACTTATTTTTTGAAAAGAAAAAAATTGGGCATAACCCTGCCAAAATGCGATATCTCCAAAATATCCGTATTTGATTGCTCGAAAACCTGACGTGATAGGCAAAAACTAAGGTGATTTTTGAAATCAGCACACCAAAGTTACCTAAAAACAGGTGTTAGAATTAAATCAGCAAAATTGGTGTTGGGCAGTGTAATAGGTGGGTGGAGTAAATAGTGCCCTGACTCTGGTTCAGGCGAGGGTGTGGGGAGACGGACACCGAGCATCCAAAGACCTGAGTAGGCTATCGTTTCTGCGTCTGGGAGTGATTTTATGAGGAGGGAGCCATCCCTCTGTGGTCGCACACCATAGCGGCTGGAGTTGCTGCGGGCTCGGATCGCCTGAAACGTCCGTTCAGAGTTGGTCGGAAGGGACTCAGATGTAGGGCGGATCACTAGGAATTTGTGGATACTTGGAAATCGGGAGGCTGTAGAATCGAAGTGGACTGGATATCCAATGGTCGATAGAATGGACGTGAATACCGACTTCCCCGTCCGCCGCGAGGCTCTCTCCGTGGGGAGGCGGGCCGACGGCGGGTGAAGGGGTCATACGGGAAGAGTAAAAAGGCGGGCTCTAAAGGCAAGTCTTGGGCGGAACCTGACCTGCCCGAAGGCGGCTGAGGTGGGCAGGGGCGAGAACACTACTCCAGAGGGTGTATATCTAAGGGCATGTTCAAGGTACAGGCTGGGGTCGGTAACGGAAGAGGAGCGTGCAAGTTTTCCGCTGCTGGAGGAGGGGCGACCTCCAAGACGTGGTAGAGGACTCGGGGGCCTGGTTGTCCACCACCCAAGTTCTAGGACAAGAAGTAACAGTTTCCATACGTTACTAATTTTGTAGACCACGGACCCAGGGGACGCGAGAAACTGCCTACCGGTGAAAAAGGGAGGCAGAGCGAAAACCGCAGGAGGCGGGTACCTTGTCCCCAGGGGACACACCGTCGGTTTAAAAACGGGGCCCCGTGATGCGAAAGCTTGTCCCCAAAAGGCGCAAAGACTCCAATCCCACCAGCCTGGACACCCAACCATCCAGCACAGTGACGCCCTAAGGGCGTCACCTCCGGAGGACAGCTCTGGAGACCTGTATTGGGAGCCAAAGACGGTAGTGGCTCTTAGCCCGGTCTCCCCAGTATCCTGTCCAGCATGGGTGACCCTTCCGGGAGCTAAGCCCCCGCCGACGTAACCCACTGGGTGAACATGGGAGCCCCATCCACCACAACAAGGTGGCCACAGGCGGGGGTTGTTTGAGGATAATGTCTTCCAAGAAAAATAGTATTTCTGGTTGCACATTTAACAGTAAGAACTTGAGATAAAGTATATAATATGTTTTTATGTGGTAATAGGCCTACCATTGTAACATGCAGTACTTTATACATAGATAAACTTTTTTTTTTTGGTTTTATCATTTTATGTAAAACTTGGGCCACCCTTACATTAAACTCAAACAAAAATTAATGTCTAGCAAAACTGATGTGACCCCTTTTTGACTGACAGATAGCATGGCCAATAATTATATTGAACTCTATTATAGATCACCATACACATTCTTAATGGAGCTATGGTACCATCTTAAAATCTGAAAACTAACTAATTAATATTGTTAATGCTTACATATTTTTCCCGTATGTAGAGGATATATAATTGGCAATAGTGCTTTTCAAATTTCCAAATGTCAGTTCTTCAATTTCTACAGTAAATTTCTGTGTATTTGAATATTTAACTCTCAGCTTCATAATTTTCTGTAAAGCAAGAAGATAAAATTACTATAAAACTAAAGTGGATAATATTACATACACTAACTAAACAAAAGTATTAACAAAATTTGTATGATAGACCTATGGAACTATCATGGAATTAATTACACCTACCATATGTACTTAAGATATCAGGCTCATGTTAATCATCATACCAGTTACAGTGTCTATATTAGTTTATGTATGACTACCAAAAATAATTATACATACTAATTAATATAGCGTGTGTGTGTAAATTATTTCCCATGCCACATGCATATTTATGCTAGTTTACTTTGATATCTAAAGTTTGACGTATATAAACTGAGTTTATATAGGTCAAACTGGATTGTCAAGTACACAAAGCCAGCTGCATTATCTGGGCTACTCTTTATTAGGCTGTTAAATCTTGCCAAAGGATAAAATCAGTGATTGAGAGCAAGTTATGTAAGCCAAGGGTGCTTAAGGACATCCCTGCAATGGCTGCCTGTTATTTACATACGTTTGAGGAGTGATTTCACAGGCATTTTGACCCTGAAATCAGAAGTTTTCAGAAAGATACTCTTCACATTGCACCAGAGGATGTCAAAGCACTGCTTCATTTGGACAATATCCCCCTTAGCAGCTGAGTTTGGAGGATTAAATTTATTTTATTTTACTTACAAATATATATATAGTTTACGTAGATGAGTATAATTTCATTACTAAATACAGATACTGTATCCAGTTTACTGGCTGAAATCTACTAGATATAATTATATAACTAAAAAAAGATTTTTATAAATTTTTATAAAAATCCATGTTTCTTCCCACCACCACATCATTAATCCAACCTAGGCATCAGAGTATCATTTTTGCATGCAAGAGGGTTTATAAAATAAGTCATGGTAGTGCTGGAAGAGAGCAGTAATGAGGCTGAAGATAAAAGAGCGCAAAAAAAAACTCCTAGCCAAAACAAAGGTTGACAACACGAGAGATGGCATTTTTAACTGGGCCACAAGTTGTCAGAAAGTGTAGATAGATACTCAAAAGAATGGCTGGAAACAGCTAATGGTTAACATGGATCCTTTGAATGAAAGGACCTTAGGGTATTGGAGAAGGCTGGAGAGAGAAAAAGTGAAAAATATTCATGAGTGGCTGGAATTAGATGAAGGTGACCCTAGATATCACAACAGGAGAGAGAGGAAGAAATTGCTGCTGCTGCTGCTGCTGTTTCTGGTGTCTTTGAATGAACCAGTGGCAGTGAAGAAGAGATCCTTCTGAAGATTCAGCCTCTAAAGAGAAGGGTAAAGTTATCCCAGGCAAGAGAGTGGGTTGATAATTTGATAAATTATGTTGAATCTGTCTCATGTACTGAAATGAACTCCACCCTTACTATGGTAACATGGGGGAATTTAGGGAGATGGTGATCCAGATGCAGCATAAGAGAAATATCCAGCCTAAAATACAGGGTGTTTCAGGTTGACCCTTGAAATATGGAAATTACTTTGTAGCAAGTAGGTAGTAATTCAATGTTTCAGGTTGACCCTAAAAGAAGCAACAAAGTATATTATGTTGTTTTATTGTTATTATTGTAGGGCTTCACATGTAGCTTCCGTGTAATCCTCCAAACAGTTGTACTGACATCAACAGGTAACTCAGAAGCAAGTTTATGCAATGATTTCTTTGGACTTTTGACTAAGGCTTCTGCTACTAGCTGATGATTGTCCAAACCAGTTACTGTTTCTCTTGATCCTGAGGGTTTTGTGTCAACATTTCCTCTTTCTTCAAATTTTCTTCTTATCAAATCACTGACAGTTGCATGTGCTGGTGTAAAACCATACTCTGCATAAAAACTTTGATGTGCTTCACTCTCATTCTCACCACAAAGATACACCAACTTCGCCCATTTTATTCATTGCTGCTTAAACAATTGAAATGATCCACTTCCTCTATCGGCGATTTTCATTTACCTGCAATGAAATACTTCATATTAATTATGGAATTATTATGACAAACTTCAAATACAAACTACAAATTCTGGCAATTTCCATATTTCTAAGGTCAACCTGAAACATCCTGTAGACTCCTTTTTCAAGCTTACACCACCATGACTTTCCTCAAGAAAACTAAGTCTTCCAAGCACCTCTTGTTTGCCCAAGTCATCAATCCCCATGTCAAAGTCCAATGCCAGCATAAGTGTTATTTCTGACCTAAGCTCTGCCATCATATCTGCAGTGCTTGAAATTATGTTTGCCTCAGAGAGTAAAATTGAGGTAGACAAAAGCAACACAGTGTAATTAGTGTACTCTACATTGTAGTGTCTTGTAAATAAAAAAAAAAAAATAAATAAAGGTTTTGTTCAGTACAGCACTTGTCTGTAGTGTAAATACTATAGTAAACATTTTACTGTATATCTAATTTAATGTATAGTACTGTACTGTATGCAGCCCCTCATTATTGTTCACTATCCATTGCCCTTCAGTATACCTAAAGTTGTCTCGCAACCTCTTTCACTGCAACATTCTCACTATATATGTTACTTATGAATTTTCAGGTATGACATGGTGTGCTTTTAGAGATCAGGAAAATACACTAACCCAACTCTGATGACCCTTTGTGCTCTATCATCTGAGTTAGCAAGGTTTCACTGTATATTGTATTTTTCACAGGCCAAGTTGATTGTTCAGCTGAAATGACTGTACACCTTACATTATGATAGTGGGTTAAATCCATATAGAAAAACTAAATGCCTATCATACAGTTTAACTGATAAATCATACTTCAATACAAATAATAATTTATATTACATCATGTAACTATGAATTGGCTCAGTTTTTGGGTGAAGTCCACTGGGAAAAGGGAAAACAAAAGATTATGTAGGCACTGAAAAAGATCAGGATATTGTTTGTATTTTTAATAATTATTTTAGCTCTATTTTTATCGAAGAAAATTTAAATAACTTTGATTTTAATTCTTTAGATCCTGTAAATTGCAGCAAATATTCTTGATCATATTCGTAAAAGGATGGATGATGTTAGGCAAGTGATTCATAACACTGAAGTCATATAAAGCTGCTGGACCTGATAATATATTTGCTAGGATTCTCAAAGAAGGGGAGGAAAGTGTATCTAAGGCACTAACTATTTTGTTTGCTAGTCAATTAATTATGCAAAAGTACCACATGAATGGAAAGGTTGGAAGGTTGGAAATTATGGGCCTGTTAGTTTAACATCATTGGTAGGAAAGATTGGCTACTAGAAAGAATTATAAATAATAATATTCAAGATCATTTGGGGAATTCTAATCTTATTTCAAGTTCACAACATGGAATTAGATCAGGAAGGTCTTGTTTGTCTAATCTCTTACTTTTTAGAGTTTGTAACTGATCAGGTAGATAATGGAAATGATGTAGAGCAGAGCTTTCCAAACTTTTAACGTTGGCGACAAACTATTTAAGCATAACAATTTTCATGACACATTAATTAATTTTTGTTATCAAATATCAGATAATTTTTCAGAAGGTGGTTTATCTTGTAGCCAATTTTGTTGATAGAAAAATCAAAATTTTCAAAATACAAAAAACACTAATGTGTCGCGACACACCAGTTTGGAAAGCTCTGATGTAGAGGTTATTTATTTGGATTTCAGCAAAGCATTTTTCACATAGGAAACTTCTATATAAATTAAAAGCTCACAGGATATTGGGGTCAGTTATAAATTGGGTAGAAAAAGGGTTAGAAGAATCTGGGTGGCAAAAACTGAAAAGTGGGGAGTAACAGGGATCAGTTTTAGGTCCATTGGTTACTCTTTATTTATATATCTAAATGACTTAGAGAAGGGAGTAGGTAGTAAAATCTCTAAATTTGCAGATGACACAATAGTAGTTGCCCGTGTTACAAATATAGAAAATTCTTATAAACTGCAAAAAGATATTCACAGATTACTTGCTTGGACTAACAAATGGCAGATGGAATTCAATGTTCAAAAATACAAAGTCATGCATTTTGGTAGAAATAATGAAAACTTTAGTTGCAAGATGCAAGGAATTGGTTAAAGCAGCGGTGTCCAACAGAAATTCCATGCTAGCCACACTTATGGTTTTCTATTTTTCGTATTTGCCACATCATAAAAAAGGATTAAGACACATATTACAAACGACATTTCAAATTATTTATTATTAATATTAAAGATAAATATTACAAAAAATATTAATAATATCACCACAACGCAATAGCCTATTCGCCACATGTGGCGAGTGGCAAACGTATTGGACATTGCTGGGTTAGAGGATGTTAGACAGGAAAAAGATCTTGGCATTATAGTTAGTAGTGACCTAAAATTTTCTAAGCAGTGCTTAGAGGCTAGAAATAAAGCAAAACAAATGTTAGGTATTATTAAGAGGAATCTACAGATCTACAGAAGCTAAGGCTAACAAAGACCCTAAGATCCACTCTAAGGCTAGCCCGAGAGAAAGGAAAGAGTAGGGGGTTGAGAGAAGAGAAGAAGGGGTTAAATAAGGAGCAACACCTATCATTTGTGGATTAACATTCATTCAGAAAAAGAGGAAAAAGGTCTCACCATCATCATCCGCCGGCCACTGCCGACAAGTCAGAAAAATAGTCTGAGAAAATAGGAGAGGGGTGAAAGATGAAAAGAAGTAAAATAAGAACGCTTACAAACCATGCAAACAGTCTTAACTCACTGTCATACCATGCAAACTACAAACATGCAGGGAGAGAGTTACAGACATGCAAGTAAGGAGATAAGAAAAAAAAAAAAAAAAAATGTAGGTAAAGTTAAACAAAAAGTGGGTTAGTTTACGCTACAAGCTACATCTACATTCGTGTTAGTATAATTTTTTTTTTTTTTTTTAAATAATTTTATTGCTGGCATCACACGCTGGCATGTCACAAGCTGGCATTCATCGTCAACAGACTCATCCCGAGCACCACCACCAGAGCTTCTGTTACTAACTTTGTTGTTATTTAAATTAAACAACGTTAATACCTTTAAAATGTCTGTCAAGACGGTTCTTAAACATATTAACGCTGGTAGAATGAATGACTGACGCGGGAAGATTATTCCATTTATCAATTACTTTAAACGTAAAGCAGTTTTTAGCGATATTAGTAATGAAACGTCTGCCACGCAACTTGAATCCGTTATTGCGAGTATTACTATTATCGAAAGTGAACAATTTGTCAAAATTCACGTTATCGATGTTATTAACGATTTTAAAAACTTCAATAAGCTCCCCCCTTAATCTCCTAGTTTCGAGTGAATACAAGTCTAACACTTTAATCCTATCTTCATAAGGCTTGTTGCGCAATGACGGAATAAGTTTCGTGGCACGACGCTGAACCCTTTCTAACCTATCAATATCCTCACGCAAGTACGGGCACCAAAACTGAACTGCATATTCCAAATGAGGCCTGACTAGGGACTTGTAAAGGGGCAATATATCATCCTTCGATTTAAATTCGAAATTACGCGCTATGAAGCCTAACATCCTATTCGCTTTTGCGCAAGACTCCAGGCACTGGTTCCTAACCTTTAAATCTTTAAATGTTAGTTACAAGAGTGAGGAAGTCATCTGTAAATTATATAATTCTTATGTTAGGTCTCACTTAGAATACTGCATTCAAGCTTGGTCCCCTCACCTTAGACATGATATTGATATGCTTGAAGGTGTGCAACATAGGTTAGGGATAAGCTTGGTTGCTCTAAGAAGATTGGAATACAGGGAAAGATGAAAGGAATTAGGTATGTTTAGTTTTGAGAGATGCTGTAAGAGGATATATATGATACAGATATTCAAAATGTTTTCAGGTTTGGACAATTTAGATGTAGCTACATAACTTTTCCTCAGTGAAGGCTGATGGGATAACTCATAGGCATAAGGAAATTAGGAACCAGCCTTGTAGACTTGATCTACGAAAATACTTTCAATCATAGAGTAGTAGATTTTTGGAATGACTTTCCATATGATGTGGTAAACAGTAGCTCAGTTAATTTTAAGAAAAATTTAGACTTTTTCATGAATGTGTGTGTGTTTGTAGATTGTAATTACTGTATATTTTTCGCTTAAGTTTGTAGGCTACTTTGATAGTAGTAAATAGTTGTACATTAGTTAGCTGACTTGAGATTGATGTTTTGCAGGATTCTATTATTATTAACTCATGACTTAGATAACCTTGATAGGCCCCAGTGGCTTCATGTTTTCTAAATGAAATGTAATGTAATAGGGCTGTAGTGGGGTTTTGTTAACCCTATATAGACAGAATTTTCTGTAGGGTTAAGTTATAAATGCGTGAATATGAAAGGTTAGAAATTTGTAACAGTTGTCCATGTAGGGTTAAAATGCAAGGTAACTTACTTTTAAGGTTGCACAGCAACCATGTACCCTACATTAATATCATATATATCAATTGATAGAGCATAAAAACCTATATATACAGCTGTGTGAATGCCTGGTTAGGTTACTTGACTGCCCAGTTAGGTCAACTGTACACCCTTGATGAGTGGTTAAGTCATGATATTTTCATTAAAACTAACCAGGCATTCAATTAACTGTGGGTTGGCACAGCAACCATGCATCCTACATTTGATAACACCTTTCTTGAAATTATTGCAATTTTTTTAGATTTTGAAAAGTTTACATACTATAAATATGTTTTTCTGCTCTATCAATTGATATATGGTGTCTGTTAGTATTGTAGGATACGTAGTTGCTGTGTGGCCTTAAAAGTAAGATTTACCTTGCATTTTAACAAAACCCCACTACAGCCCTATCTATTAACCTAGCTAGGACGGAGGTCCCTGACCTAGAACCTAATATCATCATAGTGGCATGTGATTGAAATGTCCAGTTACCTGTGGTAAATAGTAGCTCCTTAGTAAGCTTTAAGAAAAATGGTGCTTTCATGAATAAAATGGTTTCTAAGTAGTGTAAACAGTATATACATCAGTGGCTAAGTAAATAGTTTAACACTAGAACAGCGAAGCGGTCATTTTGACCGCTTTTTCCAAATTTAATTAGCATATCTTGCTTAATTCGGATTAGTTCGCCGTCATATTCCATGAATGCCTTCACTACGCCAATAACCTTTTTGTGGTATAATATGATTCAATATATCTAATTATTTCAGAAGATATTCAGCGATATTACTATAACAGCGAAACGGTCACTTTGACCATTTCTCATAAAAGCAATACAGGAGTGCTGTAAAGACTTGTCATAACATGTTCAATCTCGCTGTATGTTGTTGACAACAACACACGGCGGTTCAGTGTGTGTTGCGCTTCTAAGCTGCAAGCATGTGTGCAAACCCCCCCCTTTCAAATGAAGAAATTCTTCGATCTTTGCAAGCAATTTCAGAATCAAACTCAGAAGGAAGTGATATATCATTGGACAGTGATGATGGTGAAGATGATTATATTCCTCAGGCAGAAAGTTCATCATCTGAGTCAAATGAAGAAAGTGATGACCAGGCACAAACTGATTCAGCTAATAAAACGTTCAATGCTGGTCATGTTGCGGGTGAGTACAATAAATATTTACATCTTTGTCAGTTTCAGTAGGGCGATTCGTGCATAAGTTTATTGATGATGATTAGCAATGATTTCGTGTCATATTGTAGAACCATTATGGTTATATATAAATATTATAATAGCACAGGCCCGTAGCCACGGGGGGGGGGGGGAAGAGGGGGCAAAGCCCACCCTGTAAAACATTCTGCCCCCCCTGGAAAAACTCGGCACTTTTCACCACTGTTTGCCGAATTGAATTAGAACCATATATATATCTTTATATATATATATATATATATATATATATATATATATATATTCCTTCATTGTCCCCCCTATCAATTTCTCCGCCCTCCTACTCATTCGGTCTGGCTACGGGCCTGTAATAGCAACTTACCATTGTGCTTTATTACTTGCAGGAAAGATGGGAGGCTTTATGGGAAGAAAAAAGCGATGCGAAACTCCTGCTTTGATTGAAGTTGGTTCAGTTTTAACAGCGAAGGATGGCACAGAATGGGAGGTTATTGAACAAGGCAACAGAAATGAGGGAAAAACCCGATCACAGAATATTGTATGTGAAGAACCTGGCCCCACAGTTTATGCCAAATGACAAATTGCTGAAAATGATTTTTTGAGTGCTTTTAGATTGCTAATTGATGATTTTATTTTGAAACATATACAAAAGTGTACTCAAGCAGAAGCTCATAGACGATTGAAAACTACTTCATGGACTGTGTCACTGGAAGAAATTATGGCTACTATTGGCATCATGTTTGCTCGAGGAATATTGGCCAAGGGGCAACCTGCTGATGATCTCTGGTCAAAAGAGTGGGGACCTCCTTTCTTTCGTGAAACAATGGCACGAGATCGCTTTCGAGAAATTATGAGATACCTCCGTTTTGACATGAAGTCTAACAGATCTGAAAGGCTGAAAACGGACAAATTTGCACTGACATCTCAAGTTTGGAATCGGTTCACCCAAAATTGCATTGCTTGCTACAGACCAAGCGAATATATAACTGTTGATGAACAGTTATTCCCCACTAAAGCAAGGTGCCCTTTTACCCAGTACATTGCCACTAAGCCAGACAAATTTGGTATAAAATTTTGGATAGCTGCTGATACCAAGTCAAAATACTTCTTGAACGGATTCCCATACCTTGGTAAAGATGCAAAGCGCCCATCAAACCAACCGCTTTCAGAATATGTAGTTCTTCAACTTGTCGAACCATACCTTGGCAAAGGAAGAAACATTACGACTGACAACTTTTTTACTTCAGTGAGTTTATGTCGTAAATTACAACACAAAAATACTACCCTTGTTGGGACAATGAATCGTGCCCGAAAAGAAGTGCCAATTGCCATCAAGAATTTGCGAGACAAAAGGTTCAACACTCATGTTTTGAAAAATGACCAAGCAACGCTAACTGTCTATCAATGCAAACCAAATAAAAATGTGATTCTTCTGAGCAGCGTGCATAGCTGTGTTCAAGTTGAAGATAATGCAAAAAGAACCCCTGAAACTGTGACTTACTACAATTCAACAAAATATGGAGTAGATATAGTTGATCAGATGGCTCGCAAATACAGCACTAAAGCTGGTTCAAGAAGGTGGCCCGTTCATGTTTTCTATAATATGTTGGACCTCGCTGGAATCAATGCAGCTGTTCTCTATAGGGAAGTTACTGGTAAGAACATTACTCGTCGCAACTTTCTTCTGCAGCTAGCATTACAATTATGACAGGGTTTTAAAAAGAGTGACGCAGAGCAGGATATCAGTGAAGACGACACTGCAGAGACAGATGTGATATTGTCCCGGAAAAGAAAACAATGCCAAGTGCGAATGTGCAAGCAAAATAAAACTTGTGAAATTTGTCACAAATGTAAAAAAAAGGTATGTGGATCATGCACAAGCCACGTAATCAAGAAAATCATTTGCAAGAAGTGTTCTTCAACATAGAAAAGCACAGAAATAAAAACTAGGATTTATTAGTAAGATGAAAAAAGGATTATTATTTTGCGAAGTTAACCCTAAAGTTTTATTAATTTATAAGCGTAATTGGTTTTATCGTATATGGTTATAAATAAATACCGTTTATTTACTTCAAATAAAATTAAATACCTGTAAAAAGTATAATTTTCCTTCGATAAATACAAATGTAAACGTAAATTTAAAATAATATTAGGTGCCGGTCAATTTGACCGCCTCTCGCTGTTATGGGTATGCAAAAATTTCCGCTGTTCTAGTGTTAAGGATAATTAGCTGACTTAAAATTGATTTTTTGCAAAATTTGATAATAAGCTATAGCTTTAGATCAGTCATCTGACTTTGATAACCTACATAGGCCTGAGTGACCATGTTTTCCAAGTGTCATGTAAAAGGAAAGTTCTGGTTTTGTACTACCAAATAGTAAATATTTGAGCCATGATAGGGTTTCTAGCCAAATTCTGTGGTTAATATGCAATGCCATAATCTGCATTTCTAGCAAGAAATATATCTTTCTAGTGTAATTTTGCTGTGCTTTATTCAAATCTAAACTTCATTTGTTGTGCAAATTTTTTAAAATGAGTAAAATGTAAGTTTTTATTAAATTTTTTTTTGTGACATTCTGCTTTCCATAGCACATCATATGTTGCCATTTTTAATTTAATTTTTATAGCAAAGTGATCACAGATTGTACCAGCTATAATTTTTCAACTAATCTTTTACAGTTTTAGTACTACCCTGTTTTCTCCCCACCAAGTTTTAATATGGTTAATTGAATGCCTGGTTAGGTTGTTATGATATTTTCATTAGCTTTTTTCTATTTTTTCCATCAGTACACTACTACAAATGCCATAAGTTTATTTGGATATATAAAACATCAAAAAATTTATCCTTGAAAGCAGGAGGTCATAAAAAGAAAAATTACTAACAAATTAAGCTCAAATTTGAAAGGTAATTCAACATGGTTAGGTTAGGTTCCCTTTTGGAACATTTATACAACAATTGCTTAAATTTAAATAAAGCACATCAAATTATACTGAAAAATATATTTCTTGCTAGAAATGCAGGTCATGGCATTTACTGCATAATTATCCTTATACACTTACAGATTGTTTGTACAAAGTGACTCCGGAACCTGTGTGTAGGTTTCAGGTTTTAGAGCCTATATACATGTAACAGCTACAGACTCGATAGTACAAGGCTACAGTATATTATCAATCATAAATAATACCTACAAAGTAGATTACCTTATTTCCCAGCACATAGGATGCTCATTATATAAGCATAATATACGGTAAGTATTTCTGGGTCATGTTGTTACTGGTTGACCTTCAACCAGTAAGATGCAGTCATGATCATGATTTAACCTAACCAATCTTCGAGGGTGTACAGTTGATCTAACGGGGCAGTCAATAATTTTCACATAGGTTTCAATTAATTATAAGCAACTCTTACCAAAAATGTGTGTAGGGTAAAATTTCAAACTAGTTCAATTATAATCAGCTATGTGCCTTTGTTTCACTTGGTGCAAGGACAACTGGAGCAAATTTGAAGAGAGTCAATGAATATTTATTGGAGCACAAACAAACAGTTTTGAAACCTTGTACGAAAATCTGGATTGTCCAAAAATCTAGTCATTGAACACTCATTTCGACAACTCCACCTTTGGGAATAGACTTCGCATGGTGTTTGATGACCTTGAAGAGGAACTGCTTTTGACACTCATCTTGTGTGATTGTAGAATTGAACCTCTTGATGAGAACAATTCCTCTCAGTGCAGTCATTGGTCACCTTGAGGCTCTTGGTCCATTGTAGAGCCAGCTTGAAGGTATCATCATTCTCCCATTCACTTGGATCTTTCTCCAGTAATGTTGGCTTCTTGTCTGAGTGGTGAAGGATACCTCTGATATCATCCATGGTTTGCTCTGTCATGAAATGAGAGGGAGAAACATTGAGGTTGACACCCTTCCCTTCCTTTTTCATACTTCAGATGATTCAGGTTTTGCACCATGGCTCACTTCACCAGATCAATTCATTAGTCAAAGAGTGCCAATCCAATCATCTGTTCAGAAAGATACCAGAGGTGCCATTTGATCCCTTCCTGCCACTGCAGCAAATTCCAGATCAGGATAGCCTTGGAGAATTTGGATTAAGTCCAAATCATTTTTGGGAGCCCACTGTGGAACCAATGCTTCATGCCAGTGGCAGATGCAGACGAGTGCCATGGGAAGTGCCACTCGTCTCATGTTTCTGGCTTCATGGTCCATCATGGTGAACTCATTCTTGAAGATAGTGATCTTCAGGGCATATATGGCCTTAGCCATCCATCGAACATCATGATATGCACCAGGGGGCTCATCCCCCACAAGAAGATGTAGCAGAGGACCAAGAGCTCCTCATAATCTTTGCAACAATAATTACCACTCTGAAGAACGTCACTCAGGAACATCATCTATAGCTTTCAAGGTCCATAAAATGGATCAGAAGCAAATAGCTCAACAAGGCCCAAATCTTGTTCAGCATTGACATACTTGGACTAATCAATGAAAGGCCACTGGGTTTTTAACCTTTTGAAGAGGCCAATACCCAGTCCTGGACAATAGTCCATGGCTAAAGTCGAAGACTTCCTTGAGCATCACTTTATGAATATGAGGTCTGCAAGCAAACCAGAGCAGCGGCTTCCCTAACTCCTGCTCAATCCTGATGCAGGCTCCCAATGTTCAATGCTGTTGTGTCAAATCCCATGCCAATGATTCTTGGTTCCACTCCAGCTCCTCAGTCCTCCTCCATGACCATTGCAGCTACTTGCTCCCCAGTGCTGGTGGTAGCAGCTGGAACTCCAAGAAGTTCCTCAGTATCCTCCCTGGTCACCAGGATGGCAATATGGTCCTGCAAATTTGCTCCCCCAGAAATATCATGGAGTAACTTGCTATCCCAGTAGAGGATAAGTGGTACATCAGAAATTCTGTCACTCATGAGCTGTGCCACACAGTCTATGTGATTCTTTCTCCAGGCTCAGTAAACCATGGAGGGGGTGAGATGACCAGCTGTGAAACATTGTGCCCAAGGCTCTGAATGACTGTGGTGAAAGAAGATGTCGCTTGTTGTATTGACAGATTGTCTCAGTCCCATGTAGCAGTGATGTTGTTGTCCCAGACACCCTTATTGGCTGCAATCTGGGGAAATTTTCGCAATGTCAGACACAGGATTTTTAAATTTTCATCATCTGTTGTTGTTGTTGTTGTTGTTGTTGTTGTTTAGCTGATCAGCCCACCCTGATCGAGCAAACCAGCAGCACAGAGGTAACTGATCACCCTCTCTGGAGAGGACCAGAGGTTCAGCGCACTAATGATGATGTGTTGTGTTCTATTTTGTGCTAGAGCAGTGCAGTCTGTTATAATGTGTTCAATTGTTTGTGTGTGTCCTGGCAAAGGTGGCAAATGTCATTTGTGGAGTTGTCTAGTCGGTGTTTTTATGTCTCTAAGTTGGGGTGATGTCCACATTGGAATCATGCTAAGATAACTTCATCCAATCTGCTCAGGCTGGTCTCTGACCTGTCAATGGGTGGTGGTTTCACACCTAGGACCACAAGGTGTAGTGGCAAGGGTGTTGTGGGTTAGTTGTCACTGCTGTCATGAATTGTGTTCCCCTCACGTCTAAATGTTTCCTAATTTTCAGTATTTCTGTTTGTGTGTGCAGGTGTTCTATTGGTGTTGTTTGAGTACCCTACATCCTGTAATGATACAAGTGCATTGTTTTATACTGTCTGTAAGGTGTTTGTGTGTTTGAGATAATGGGTGCCCAGCATGGGCTAGCATAGTCCATAATTGAGTGAATATGCTGTTTGTATATGAGTGTTGTTTCCTGATGGTGTCCAAAGTTTGTGCCTGTTAGTACCCTAAGTATGTTAAGTCTTGACATACATTTGTTTTTAATGTCTGAATATGGTTTGAAAAAGATAATGATATGACCCCAAGTATTTTGGTCCTATGAGTGTGTGGAATGTTGGTGGTGTTTAGTGTAAGCTGTGGAGTTACCTGGTGTTCATGTTGCTTGTTAGCAAGGTGATGGTTGATTTTGTGGGCACTACTTTGAGTCTATTGTGTGTGAGCCAGTCTTGTATACTGTTTATGTATGTTTGTAGGTTATTGTAGTGGTGTCAATGTTGTTGTGGGTGGATGTTAGTGTGATGTCATCTGCATATGATAAGGTAAACTTGTTATCTATGGGTGTTGGAATGTCATGCATGTATAAGTTGAACAGTGTTGTAAGAGAACAGAGCCTTGAGGGACCCCATTTGGAAAAAGCTTGCTTTTGGATGACTTGCCATTAAATGTGATGTGCAAGTATCTTCCTGAAAGATAGTTGCTCAACCACCTTCTAGTGTTATTATGCATGTTTGTGTCGAGTATTTTGTTTATGAGAGGGAAGCATGGGATAGCATCAAATGCTTTACTAATGTCTATTGTTGCTAATAGTGTACATTGAGCTGGTCATCTAGAGTTGATGCCATCCATGATGTGCTGCGTGAGGTTAGTGAATAATGTTGTGGTTGAGCAGTGAGGTCAGAATCCATGTTGAGTAGGCAATAGTGGTATGTGCATGACTCCAGATTCCTGGGATCTTGGGAGCATTGCTCCAGTAAATTTGACCATGAGAAAAAGTAAATTTGGGTTTGGGTTTTGTTCATCCGCTAGACGTTATGCAATTTTTTTGCGTATACATTCTTGTACAAACCAATTTTTTTAAATTACAAATTTAGTTATTTTAAGTTTAGTTGGTAATTCCATATTTAACAATTATTTTTATTTTTTGTTAAGCTTCAATGTTTTGATAATTAAAATTTTATTAAAACATTTTTTTTTTTAATATAAAATTATTAGGATTGGACTATGTTCCATTGATCTCAGCCAGGTTGATAAATTGGCCAGATAATTACTTGTGCGGTTTTAAGTAATCCACCATGACTCTAGAATTGAAAAGTTTAAACTTACTTTTACTTACTTTAACTTACCTACTTTTACTTACTCTTCCTTACTTTTACTAAGTTTAAAGCACTTACTTTTACTTACTTTCATTGTACTATATTTACTTACTTTTACTCACTTTTACCATACTATATTTACTAACTTTTACTTATTTTGTATTTTTCAGGTAGTCTATAATTAATCAATAATGGATCCTAATATTGATGAAGTTGGAGAGAAAAGTGAGGGTGTTAAAAGGGGTTACTTTTGTGGTCAATGCAAGAACAAATATTCAAAGAAGCAAAACTGGGAGGAACATTTTAATTCCAAAAAAAATATTTGTTATAATCAGGGTTGTGGAGTCGGAGTCATGGAGTCGGAGAGTCGGAGTCGTGGAGTCGCACATTTCAGGGCGGAGTCGGAAAAAAACTTCCGACTCCGACTCCAATTTCTGTCCTGTCACCCTTAATTTCTAAATCCTAAATACTAACATTTAGGTTATTTAGTTTTTTTGGTCAATAAACCTTATTCATTGATAGCCCCTAGATTAAGTTTTTTAATATTTTTTTTTTACATTTTCAGAATATACAATTAATATTTATTTAAATATAAAATATAAAATATAAAATTTCACACTTAGTGTGGTGGTGATGAAATGTCTTATTATTATGATAATTATAGAGTGAAACACTAGAGGAGTCGGAGTCGTATATTTAAAATGTGAGGAGTCGGAGTCAGATTTTTAGATTTTTTACAATGTGTGGAGTTGGAGTCAAATTTTTGACAATGTGTGGAGTCGGAGTCGGAAAATTTTGGACAGACTCCACAACCCTGGTTACAATACAAGAGGTCCCAGAGTTTGGGCCCACAGCTTAGATATTGCAGTAAAGAAATACCAGGATGAAGTGCAGCAAAGAGATACGGCAAAGCAGTCATTTAGTTTGTTCACAAAATGTGCTAGTGCTAGACCTCAGAAAAATGAACCAACTTCATCAACTGCTAATCTAGAAAATGAAGCTTTTTCACTAGATGTTTCACAGACTGAAGAAAGTGCTTCTCCTCCACCTAAGAAACAAAAGGTAAGTGAGGAATCTGCGCGTCAGACTAACAAAACTGCTTCAGAGGAATTTGAAAATTCCCAAATCCAGAAGACATTGAATGCAATTTTGCGCCTAACAAAAGAAACTCACCAAGCTGTTGTGGTTAATAAAGAGAAGAGTCAAAATATGCCTTCAAGTTCAAGTGTTGCATCCAAATCTAATAAAGCAAAAAGCAACAAATTTGACATTTCCATAGCCCATTTAAGCAAGTGTAAATCAATACATTGCTGCTGCAATGAATAAATAAACTTAAGGTTAGTTATAAACTGTACATTATTGTATTATTATGTTTAGCTAAAACAATTTGTAATTGGTATCAGGGTTGTGGAGTCGGAGTTGGAGTCGGAGTCGTGGAGTCGCATGTTTCAGGGCGGAGTCGGAGTCAAATTTTTACAATGTGTGGAGTCGGAGTCGGAAAATTTTGGACCGACTCCACAACCTGGTTATAGCCACTAGGTTAAGAAGGGTTATTCAATTTTAAGTAGGACTACTACTGGTTAGACCTTAATTATGTTTAAGAGAATCTTTTTCATTTATATATATATATATATATATTATTGGAAAAAATAAAAATCCCTTAATATGATAATATCTACAAGTCAATACCCTTCTTAATATTTGAATGTTCCCTTATCCTAGAAAGTAACCTGACGATTCATGTGGTGGTGATGAAATGTCTTATTATTATGATAATTATAGAGTGAAACACTAGAGGAGTCGGAGTCGTATATTTAAAATGTGAGGAGTCGGAGTCGGATTTTTAGATTTTTTACAATGTGTGGAGTCAGAGTCAAATTTTTACAATGTGTGGAGTCGGAGTCGGAAAATTTTGGACCGACTCCACAACCCTGATTGGTATGTCATCAATTCAAGAGTTTACTATCATTAACCTATCTAGTGGTGTAAGAGGAAAAAAAGTAAATTCAGAGCTGTGCTCCAGTAAATTTTTTCAAATTTGGAGTCATGGGTATGTGTGGGTTGGTGATTTGTAAGATTAGTCTTTGTTACTTTGGAAGGTGTGCAATTTAGGATGCATTAAATGCCCCATGATTTTCAAAACATTGTTGGATTTTAATGTCTATTCCCTCAAATGTTACACTTGTTGGTAGAAGTATGTATGCAAACAATAAATCAAATCGGAGGTGGTCCTGGGTGGCCACCGGCCACTTTTATATATTTAGTGGTGATGCACCGAATATTCAGCAAATATTCGGTATTACTTATAATACTAATATACAAATATTCGGTATTACTATACTTACATTGATTGAAAGTTGAAAATGTATAAAACACAACACCAATGTCACTACTCCAACTTTGCTCATTTCCGCAAATTTGGCCTCGCTTTGCGGTCACATTCAACCACTTGAAGATTTTGGAAGTGGTCTTCTCCTCTTGCAGCTGAGACAAAATCAGTTGTGAGCTTTACTGCTCTCTCCGCAGGGTCATTCACAACATTTGACCCATCCACAATGGACTTGGCTGCCTTGAAGTGGTCATTGTTCTGCCAATTGTCAACATCCTCTGTTAGGAAGGTCATATCCAGGTGAAGAAGGTTCACTGTAAACCACGAGTCCTCATTCACAAGATCAGCCAGGGTTGTCGCTTCTGTAATTTTGGAAATGACAGTTTGCCATATCCAGAACCGTAGCGTGTTTTGGAGTGCTTGGCATTTCATCTGGTTGTATGGCCAGTAACACATCTGCAAGGGCACGACGCTCCTTTTGAGGTACTGCATTGCTGAACAGTGCCAAAACAACCAGTTCTGGGTTAAAATACCACAAATGTCTATCAAAGGGTTTCACAGCGCTGACTGAAATGATTGAGTTGACAGCTTTATAGTTGAGCAAAGTCTTGTATAAGCACAAATCAAACCATGGGGCATTTGAAGCAGACTGACATATGAGCCACCAATCACAATAAATATAAACAACAAAAACAACAAACTCCTTCAGTTTTTCCTGTTGATGTTGTGTTGTTACAGTTCCTCGAGGTAGTACAGAAATTTGCTCTTCAAGTAGGCATATTTTGATGGAATAAAGAATCTTTGACATCCACCTTGCTTTATGCATGGCCCCAGGTCTGTGGAGTGTTCCTTGTTTTGTGACATCATCATCGAGGACTACCTGGCAGAGTTGTGCCATTTCCTTGTAGTCTTCCCTACAGTATGAAGCGCTTGTGCGGATTGTGCTTAAAACCTTGTTTTTGCAGGATAAAAGCAGTTGTTGTGCATCGTCATTGTACATTGAAATGTCAATTTTGGTTAAACTTTCATCCTTTGCATGCGATATGCATTCCCAATTCTTCTGGAATCTTTGGAACAAAGATGCTTCTGGAGACTTTGATGTCTCAATTTTGAGAGCGTCAAACACATGATCCAGGATTACCTCTCCAACATGATGGCGACATGCACACCACAGAAGAGCACGGTCCAGTTTTGATTGAATGGTAACACAGGCAGCTGTAACGTGTCCAGTGTTTGATGCTGTTGTGTCAAAACATAAGTTGACAACTGACTGTTTGCACTTCCATGAATGTAGAAACGTGTAAGTGTGCTCGGCAATGATGTCACCTGATGACATATCACTTCCACGAGGATATCTAGCCACTCCCAGTAGCTTTACATCAGTGGCATTCCCAACCAACACTGGCAATCTTTCTTCCTTGCCATTCTTGTTTGTGAGCGTATGCATCTGCTTGCCATCCCAGTGAAGTGTTGTAGCTGTTGGGGCGATCCAATTTTCTCGAATATCTTTGGCGATAGCACTTGTTATTGATCGTAGAGCCTTATCAGCAGTTGAATACGACTTGGCCACACGACGTGGATCACCTCCTGCCTCTTGAATTACAGCTTCGGTGAGCACAGCCTGTTGAACAGGAGTTATGTTTAGTCGAGTAGCAACAGACACGACTGAAGGCCTTTTCAGAATATCATGAGGAATAAAGGCAGACGTACCTGCATATGTTGATCTGTGGTGACTATGCTTCCTTTGAAGCTCTGGAATCGCCTCTTCTTCAGTTTCTTCCAAGCTATCTGCAGAGGCACTATCATCAGAGCATAGAGAACTTTTCATCTCTTGTACACTGGATGATTCATGACATTCTCGTCTTGAAGCTTCCGCTAAGATGCGTTTTTCTTTTCTACGATCTTTATCAGCTTTCTTCTTGTCAACACTACCAAATGAGGCTACTCTGTCAGATTTCATTGACTCTAAAAATGCTCTATCTTCCTCATTCTTAATGTTTGTCATTGCATCTTTTGTCCATACACCAAAGGTCTTATCAAGACGTTCATTCATGGATTGCAACTTAGCCAAAGTGTTTGGAGATTCTCTGCGAGAAACAGGTATTTGACGCAATTTGTTATTGTCATTAAGAAGGTCAAGTATTAGTTTGCAGCATTGATGGTCTGAAAGCATAGGAATATTTGCTTTAGTGTAGAATGTTTTCAGCTGGATAAGGACTATGCTGGCAGATTTCCATTTGAGTGGCTGTGTTTGTTTGCCTTCACATATTTCTTTCTGGATGTGCCACATCACGCATCGAAGAACTTGCCGGCAAGTTGGGAGGCGGACTCCTGTCAATGTACCATCTCCTTCTGTAAGAGCATTGCCAAGACCAAAAATGGCACTTGCTAATCTGGTCTTCTTAGCTTCCATTGTTACAGCTTCCATTGTTTCTGAAAGACAATAAAGGATATTATTAGACTATAAGTGAAGTTTCGTTTATGGTACATGTTTTATGTAAATCACCCCTTTAGGGTGCATCAAACGCCCTTAGGTTCTTGGATTTTAATGTCTATTCTCTCAAATGTTATGTAAATCACCCCTTAGCAACTCTATATTAAAAGAAACAATGTAAGTAGTCAACTGGTTGGTAAATAAAAAAAATAGATATTTTTACATAGCGCAGCCCCCAAAAATTGCCGCGAAAATATAAAAGTGACCGGTGGCCACCCAGGACCACCTCCGATTTAATTAATGTTTGGCATACACACTTCTAGCAACAAGTGTAACATTTGAGAGAATAGACATTAAAATCCAAGAACCTAAGGACGTTTGATGCACCCTAGACTGTGCATAGTAAAGTAATGGGTCTATAGGAAGTTGGTTCTGTTGGATTTTTGTTTGGTTTGAGTACTGTAATAATTTTACCTTATTTCCATGTTAGGAATAATACAATGTTGGTATGAATATGTGCTGGTTTGTGAAAGCTAGTATTCCCTGTGGGCCCAAGTGTTTAAGGTGTATGTTAGATATGTTGTCTGGTCCAGTAGCCTTTGAATTCCTAATGTTTTTGATGATCTTGGTGGTCTGGTCTGTATTGAAGGGTGTTAATGGTCATGTAGAGTCTGGAGGTTTTCTTGTCTGGCTGTTTGTCTGTCTGCATGTTTCTGGTTGTTGTCTCTGTTTAGGTGACTTATCTTTGCATACGTAGTGATTAACTAGAATGTTAACTTTGTATGTATATGTTGGGATATTATTTTGGCTGTGACAGATAGCCATGTGTGAGGTGTGAATGCCACTGTTAGAGTGGGTAATGCTGTTTATAGTCTTGTATAGCCTGGATGTATCTGGAGTGGTTTAGTGCTGTTATGAATTCCCTAAATGTTTGTTTTGCTTTAAGTTTTTTTATTATTTTTGTGTTGAGCTGTCGTATCCGCTGTTTTATGGCTTCTGTGTGTGGTGTGTGTGTGTGTGTGTGTGTGTGTGTGTGTGTGTTATGTTTGAGGTTGTTATGTTACCTTATGGGGTGGGCTATTTCTCTAGTGTAATTTGGGTTATATTTCCTAATGTTGCCCATAGGTATGTATTTATTTGCATTATTGATGATCGATTGAATGTCTTGAGTGTTGTATTAATGTTTATGATGGGTGTGCTGTTTAATGTGATGAATTGTTCCTCAGTCTGTATTTTGAACTGTTCCCAATCAGCTTTCTTGTAATTTCTGTAAGTGTGCCTAAGGCTGTTGGGGCAGTGTAGAGAACGTGTTGTAATGATGATGATAAGCAGGTGGTCTGATGACAGTTGTTTTCTGTTCTCCAGTGTGTGTGTGTGTGTGTGTGTGTAGCTAGTGAGGGGGGGGGAACAATGTTATGTCTGGGGAGGAGTTTGAGTATCCTGCTTGATGCAGTATGTATGTGTATGTTCTTCTGTGTTGTTAAGAATGAAGAGGCTGTTTAGTTGTGTGCCTCTGGTGGTGTTTTGGTTATGCAGGTACCAACTAGTGTCTTTAGCATTGAAGTCTCCTCCTAAGATGACATTAGTGAGAGGGGCCAGATTGTGTAACTGAATTGTAATTGGCTGGCACCTGAGATGAACTATCTGGTGGGATGTAAATGTTGATGAGTGTGGTGGTGTGTTTTGCCCATGTTTTAATGTTAACTGCCTGTATTTCTATCATGTTATGTGCTTGGATTGTGTTTATAATGTTTTGGGTGGCATCAGTGTAGCTAATGCTTCTACGCATGTAAGTGATGAGTCTACCCCCCATGAACTCCAGTACAATCTTGATGGATCGCCGTGAAGTCAGGGATGGTAGGTGTTTTGCATGTATATTTTAGTTTTGTTTCTTGTATAAGTGCTATGTGAAGATTTTGTTTGTGTATGAATTCCCTAAAGCTGCACGATTTTGTTTGTGTATGAATTCCCTAAAGCTGCACGATTTTGTTTGTGAGGCCATCTACATTGTACTGTAATATGTTAATATTATGCTTCTGTATGTGTCTCATGGTCCTATTTTGTCTATGTCTTTGTGTATGGTGACATGTGTAAGTTGTAATGGGGCCTGGATTAGTCTTAATGTTGCCAGAGAGTAAGAGTAGTCTGGGGGAGCACCTCCAGCACCAATTGCTCCCTGTATATGAAAAAATAGCACGCTGGTGTAGTTTCAACCCCAGGAGCCAATTGGCACTCTGACTGTACTACGCAACAGGCCATTGACTGCCAGTCTAGCCAACCATAGACAGCCTGATGCACAGAGATTTAAGGAAGTTTGGCCACCAGTGCATTGATGTCTTCAGTTTGACACCGCCTCTTCTTTGTGTTGACATTCCACATTTTTTTGTTGACAGTGACACGCTGATGTGTCCCATGCTGGAGGATACAGCCACTGCTAAAAGCTTCCTTGTCAGCTGCTAACTTTTGGTTTTATTGTTTAGATTCAGTTATTACTGTTAAAAGAACAGTCTCTCTTATTTTATGCTTATCCTTCATCTGCAATTTTGTATTGCTCTCTTTGTTGGAGTTCTGAAAATGTATTGATTTTTTAAAATCTACTCTATGATTGAAAAAGTATTTTCATAGATCATGTTTACAAATCTGGTTTCTAATTTTCTTATTATGCCCACGAGTTATCCCATCAGGCTCCAGTGAGAAATTGTCCAATTATCCATCTAAATTGTCCAAACCTGAAAACATTTTGAAACATCTGTATCATATCTCCCCTCATGCAATCTCTCTCAAAACTAAACATAGCTAGTTCCATTAATCTATCCCTGTTTTCCAATCTTCTTAGGCTCAAGCATATAGTATCTAAGGGATTCCAACCCCCCCCCCCATTTGCAGCTTACATGTTTACTTATCTTATATTGAAATAGTTTTTAGTGATTATAAAATATATAAAATTCTTTATTTATTGCAGGTATTCAAATTACTCTTAGCTAATAAAGTGATAATATAATGGCTTCTCAATTAATTGGTGATTCGGAGAGGCAACGTGTGATAGATCACATACGAGCAATAACATTTCAGGAAGCTTGTGATGCTAGAGCCACTTTATAACACATTCATGGGTTGCCAAAAAGTTGCGAAGAAGTGAGGACTTTGTCAAAAGAAATTGAAATAACTTTGTATGAAAGTGAAATGGATACAACCAAATCTGGGTACCCAAATTTGCCACTCTCTCTGGAAACAAAGAACATCATTGAAAGCAGTACGTGTAAGCGGAAAAACAGCTGTGCTAAACGTTTTTAGAGAGATCGAAGTGTTGAGAGGAAAGATCGTTAGTGGTGAGATCATTCGACTGTACTGTCATAGGCAAGGTTTAAAGCCTTGGCATGAACTTCCAAAGCCAAGAAAAATTCAATTTAATATCAATGACAGAATGTGGATGATTTCATGCATTTAGCTGTCTCCAATGAATTTTTTGTTTACGTAACACATTGACCTAACTACCAAAATGATCGAGTGTGGGCCACAACACCAGATGAAATTGATGACAATGAACATTATCATGAATTATTAAAAAGTCCAGACTGTGTTGGTGTGTTTGTTTTGTTCACTGCAAAGAAGCTTATGTGGGTGCTGAAGCCAAATGGTCAGAGTTGGGATGGACAGTATTTTCGTGATATTACTCTATCCCAGCATGTCATTCCTTTTCTAAGAAACCCAAACAATGTTATGGATGTCAATCAGATCACACTTCTGCATGATAAGGCCCCCCGCTTTAAGGCATTAGCCACTCAACAGTTGTTGCGGAACCATGAGTGATTTCTTTGGAAATGAAGAATGGCCAGGAAATTCTCCTGACCTGAACGTCTGTGAACACATTGGATCAGTTATAAAGGACAAGGTTGAATGTCTCTTGTTTCAAGAACCTGCAGCAAATTGATTTTTGAAGGATACAATGACGCAACACATTGAAACTGTTTTAGCAAATTTGCGTAATGATCAAGATCTATTCACGTCACTTTAGGCAAGCTACCCAAAGCAAATTCAGGCTGTCTTGGAAGCCAATGATAGGAACACCATGTTTTAATCATTTCTCATTAAATGCAGGATTAAATTCTCTTTTGTAAGGTATGTTTAGTTTTACTATACATCTAATGGTTTAGGCCATGGGAGCTAAGGTTTATTGGAGCCCCGTATATCCTGCATATGGATATAGACAAACAGACAGTCTTTATTTCAGACTCAATAAGTACAAACACACTACAAGTGGTCCACAGAAGGTTTAGTAGTAGTTATCTGGAACAGCAACTATATAGTTCAATCAAATATTATAAATAACAAACATACAGTTGCCTAAGCCAATGCTTCCAGATTTATGAAATATATCAGTTACCAGTCCACCTGAAGATGCCACTATGGAAAAACTATACACACTTGGTAGAATAATGAAAACTTTAGTGGTAAATGTTAAGTTTAGAGTCATAAATTAAACTAAAAAAAGTTTAGGGGCAATTAGTAAGGTTAAGTTGCGATATTTTTTGTTAAAACTAATGAAAATATCATGACTTACTGTAACCTAACCAATCATTAAGGGTGTAGCTAATGGTTTAAAACAGGGTACTTAACCTAACAAATTGTCAAGGGTGTACAAAAAGGGTGTACAAAATGTAATGGCTTAAAACAATTCAACAGCCATTATAGACTACACAATAATTTACACCCCTGAACTTTTTCAAGCTTAATTTACGCCTCTAAACTTAACATTTACCACTTTAGTTATGAGATGCAAGGGAACTGGTTATAGGATGTTAGACAAGAAAGGGATCTTGGCATTAGAGTTGGTAGTGATCTCAAATTTTCTAAGCAGTGCTTAGAGCAGCAGTGTCCAACAGGATTTTGATTCTCGCCAACATTGTGGCAAAATCTTACCTATATTCGTCACATGGTATATAATAGTGGTGTCCAACAGGATTTTTATATTATTTTCATATTGATAAATTGAACAAATACATAAACAGGATAAATAGGAATTCAATGAGTTTAGAATAAAACACTGAAATTGCAAATATTTAAAATTTATTAATCAAATCACTGTGACTAAAGGCTAACTTCTTCAAATCCAATTCAAACTCTTCTGCAACATCTTTGAAAGCTTAAAAAATGTTAGTACCACAAGTGTGGTCTCTTACCCACATATTGCTAGCATTTCTTCATGAGCAATTTCATCCACTCAGTTTTGTTTATCCAAAGGAAACTTCCTATCAAACTCTTGGTGCGCATTTTGAAAGTTCTTTTTTACACTATCCACCATGTTTTCATTGAATGTTTTTTTGCACAGTATGCACGCCAGTTTTTCGTTAATTTTCATGACAGTAAATTCCAACTGCCATTCATCATGAAATTTACTCGCAATTTTCTTCCAATCTCACTTCTTTGTTGCAGTATTAGCTGAAGTGTTAGTTTCATTATCAGTTGAACCAACACTTCTGTCTGATTCATTTTTCCATTTTTCAATCACAAACAAGAGAAGCAAAATCAAGATCTAATTGATCTCTGCAAATTGCAGATTGTCACATCTACTATCTGTACATTAACTTCAAAACTTTGGATCTTGTGGATCATTCATCAATACCACTACTATACTAATTGTAGACATCACATGGTTATCCATACAGCTATATAGCTATGTATCTACATAGCTACAACCTGAATAATATAATACAAGTCCTACAATTAAGATAAAAGGAGTAGGTGGGACTGTAAAGACTGTATAGAGCAGTGATGCACAAACCCTAGCCCATGGGCCAAATGTGGCCCCCATGGGTCTTTTCAGTGGCCCAACGGGTCTTTTCAATTCAGTGAAAAAGTTAGCTACCCAAAGAAAAATCTGAAATATTACCCCAGGTTATTATAAAAAATAGAATATCTATATATCTGGCCCCTACATATAAAACATGGTTGATTTGGCCCTCACATCCAAAAAGTTTGTGCACCACGGGTATAGAGTATTTGAATGTACACTAGGGTGCATAAAAAATGACAACTTTCAAAAATTGATTTGGCCCTACATTATTATGGTTACATTCCCTAAAAAAATTCACATGCAAAATTTCAGGTCAATTGATTAATATCTACTGGGTCCACCTAGCTCCTAAACTTTTACAAAAATGACAATTTTTGGGATAAATTGCCTTAAATTATTTTTTTCACATATACCTTTATTTTATTGAATTGAATGATCCTTAAGGTACTATAGGCCTAGTATGTTTAGTTTGCTTGTGTTTAAGCCATAGCTACTATTAATAAACATCATTTGCCATCATGAAATACCTATAGCTATTTTTTCTTATTTTCAGGCATGAAGACTACTTTAATATTAATCTATGTTTCTATTACAGGTCAATTTTTTATATATGTTGGTGATAATAGTTGATATATGATATAATGGATAATAGTGGTAAAGCCAGTGAAGCCACTTCTAGTGGTAAAACTTGTTCAAGTGGTGTAGATAAAGTTGATGTAAAAACACGAAAAAAACCTGTATACTATATTTGGATTAGGTCCTGGCATCACAAATAATGATGCAAAGATTGTAGGATGTCGCTTGCCAACAAGTGAACAAGTTCTTTGTTTCCTATTTCACCAGCAACAGGGTCTAAAAGAGAGAAGAACTAAGCGAGATATAGCTAAAATTGTTTTAACAGAAATTCAACCATTCTACAATAAAGCCAACATACCAATGATTACTGAGAAAAAAGCATGTGAGAAAATAATTTCGTTGTCAGAAAAGAATGTGAAACAGAGAAATTCCATTGAAAAGAAGAGAGCTACAAAGTACAAAGACAAGACTAGAAGAGATGGAAATGCAACTTAAAATGACTTTTCCACTGTGGATTAAAAATGACGAAAAAATTATGAGTAATCCAGAAGATATACAATTTCTTCAATCTATGCAAGGGGATAGAATTGCTTCTTTTGGAGCTCATGATCAAACTTTAGCATCCAAAATGAAGTGCATTAATTTTTGAAAATGTGAAGAAAATGCGAGAAAAGAAAAGGAATTGAGACACACTGAAGCTTCTTGCAGTTATGTTGAATTAGAAAGCAGTAGCACAAGCGATACAACTACCATTGAGAGTGAGTCAGAAGCTAATGATGGAGCTGAAAAAGATGGAAAATCCACAGTCAACAGTCTGTTTAGGTACTCAAGCTATCATTCCTCATGACATTCTGAAAAGACAAACTTGTTTCTTTGGCATCAAGAATGAAAATGACTCTGGCACAACAGGCTGCATTCACAAAAGCTTTTGTTGAAGAATGTGGTGGTAACACTAAGGAAGTGGGGTCATTCTCTGTCAGATCAACCAGTGCCTAACACCCTCATCTCTCAGATTTTGCTGAAATTTGGTTTATAGGGAGTTTGTGGGCCCTGAATCCATTTCTGAAATTATAAGGTCAATCCGACCAACGGTTCAAGAGATATGACCTCAGGAAATTTGAGGTCACTTGCGAGGTCACTAACATTTGGTGACCCATAACTTGGGTAATAATGGTCACAATTATATAAAAGTATATATATTTAGAATCAGTAAACGACAAGGAATCCAAATATGCAAGTTTTAGAACTCTAGGTTGAAAAATAAAAAAGTTACACTGTAACCAAAATTTGAGGTCACGATTTGACCTCTGGGGTATCAAATGAGAATTTTTTTTTAAATGTAAAAAATGAAGGCATAGGCATTGGCTATTAGAATCAGCAAAAAAAAGTTTGTTTATGTTAGTATTTTTCATGTAACTAACATATAAGTGAACACCATATTCATAAGTTGTGCGTCAATTCTACCTATTTTTTCACACTTAAGCTCATAATTTGACCTATAGAAATTAAAATTACATTTTTTTATAGATATAAAAACAAAGGCAAAAAATGTAAAATTGTATTTCACTGCTAATCTACAGTGGCAATAATAGTTATAATAGTGAAAGGGGAAGACCTACTTAGAGGATTCATGTGCTAGCCTAATACAATTTTTGCATGCTCGATGCTCTCATCAATTTCTTTTTGTGGAAAAATGTATTGAATTCTGCTGCTGCCTCTTAGGGTAGGACAACTCATTACAGTTAATATATGATGTCCTGGCACTGCACATGAATCCTTGTTTGATGGATAATAATATGCACTTGATCCTGATGACCCAGAGGGATGTAGAAAGTTCACAGTGAAATCATCAAACTCTTCACAATATTCCTCCACAATTCCATACCAAACTTGCATGTCATAAATGCAGCCAACATACTCTCCTGGTTTGACACATTTTAGGTTACCAAGCATTGCAGGTTCATTAGTAAAATGACTTTTCCTTATTCTTTTCTTTTCTCCAATGCCACTTGAAATGGGATACACCATCAGTTCTTCCTTGTTTAGGGGAACAAATCTATGATATTTCTGAGTTCCAGGAATAGCCCTACTATCCTTGAATCCATGTTCCAACCATTCTTCTGCATCTTTCAAATCAGCTGTAGTTACAAAGAAAAAATTTATCTTCTTGCTCAAGTTTTCTTCACAAAATTGAAACGTGTGTTCTGGTGTAAGAATTTACCTCTCTGTAGTTCTCTGCAAACTGGCACGAGCAGTAGCTCTTTTCACTGTTCCTCCAATCCCATCACATGCATTTTTGCCATGGGATGTAGCAAAGAAGTGCCATTCACAAGACAGACCAAAATCCTCTTCATGGTAACAGAGATTTGTGAAGTTGTATCTGTTCTTATATTGAATTTGAATCCTGCTCAGGCTCGTTGTTTTCAGTGGTACTAAGTATAGTGGGGTTTTTCATTATCAGTGTCCAGCAGTTCACACACAACAATGAGTCTTTTTTTCACTCTTCCAGCACATTTTTCAACAAGTACATCAGTCACTTTTCTAAGATTGATTGTTATGCGTTTCTTGTTTTTGAATAGGGTCCTGGCAGTATTTCAAGTGCCGAACCATTGTATTTTGATCTGTAAAGATATAGGACTTACAATTAGGTAATATATATTTTTTAGAAAATATATAGCTATACACACTTAATATTTTAGGCCTTGATAGTCTCTGAGGCTCATTAAAACACCATACCCACCAGCCACCCACAGTGCTGGCTGGAACTGTACTAACCTGTAGACAAGGAATTTTGCAACTATCTGTGTTGATTCTGCACTTAGACAAGTAGCAACATGTTTCAACAGGTTTGTTTAGGCTACATGTGAGCTTAGTCTTCCCCTTTCACTATTATAACTATTATTGCCAGTGTAGATTAGCAGTGAAATACAATTTTTATTAAATTCTTGGAGCTTGAGGTCAAATTGATAGCTAAGATATAAAAATTCCTTGAAATGACAAGCAATTTATAAATATGGTGTTCACTTATAAGTTAGTTACATGAAAAGTACCAACATAAACAAACTTTTTATGATTGTTTCTATTAGTCAAGAACTCTGACTTTGTTTTTTATATCTATAAAAAATGTAATTTTAATTTCTATAGGTCAAATTATGAGCTTAAGTATGAAAAAATAGGTAGAATTGACGCACAACTTATGAATATGGTGTTCACTTATATGTTAGTTACATGAAAAATACTAACAAACAAACTTTTTTTTGCTGATTCTAATAGCCAATGCCTATGCCTTCATTTTTTACATTTAAAAAAAAAATTCTCATTTGATACCCCAGAGGTCAAATCGTGACCTCAAATTTTGGTTACAGTGTAACTTTTTTATTTTTCAACCTAGAGTTCTAAAACTTGCATATTTGGATTCCTTGTCATTTTCTGATTCTAAATATATATACTTTTATATAATTATGACAATTATTACCCAAGATATGGCTCGCCAAATGTTAGTAACCTCGCGAGTGACCTCAAATTGCCCGAGGTCATATCTCTTGAACCGTTGGTCGGATTGACCTTATAATTTCAGAAATGGATTCAGGGCTCACAAACTCCCTATAAACCAAATTTCAGCAAAATATGAGAGATGAGGGTGTTAATTTCAATTTTTTTTGGTTGATCTGACAGAGAATGACCCAGTGGCAACTTCATATGCTACAGCTGATAGAGCAAGACGCGAAGTAGCCCCAAAAATTTCAAGTTCCATTAAAAAATCCTGGAATCCTCCTAAATTGGCCTCTCTTCATTGGGATTCGAAAATAATTTCTACTCTGCAGGATAAATATGTTACAGAAGAACGATTAGCCGTATCAGTTGGAAATTCAATGGATCTCAAACTACTTGGTATTCCATCATATCATCCTAGTGCTGGTGGCAGTGGCCAATTTGGGAAAAACTTGACTGAAGAAGTTATGAAGCTACTGAAATTGTGGAACTACTACGATTCAATAGTGAACTTGGTTTTTGACACGACAGCAACCAACACAGGACATGTGAGCGCTGCATGCATAACTATCCAACAAGAGATTGGACGGCCTTTATTATGGTCTGCATGCAGGCATCATGTTGGTGAAGTTATTATGAGTCATGTGTTTCAGGACATGAAAGTAGAAACTTCGAGTGGACCAGAAATTAATGTCTTAACAGATTTCAAGAAAAGTTTCAGTGGATTTCCAAGGATGAAAAATTGAAAAAAATTGACTTCAATCAGTACTCCAAAGCTGTCCAGGAGATTCTTCAGGAATGGACTGATTATGCAATTCAAATAAGTAATATAAAAAAGCAACATACACGATATAACTACAAACAATTTTCTGACTTAGTTGTGTTATACTTAAATGCAGGACCTAGTGATAAGGATATAACCCTTCAGCGACCTGGTGCTATACATAGAGCCAGATGGATGAGTAAAGCAATATATGCTCTAAAAATTCCATTACTAGAAGATAATATCTCGAAACTACCTTCAGTAACAATCACAAACAAGCAACAAATTCTGAAACTAAGAGACTTTGCAACCTTCATTTCACTGATTTACTACCCATGGTGGATGACCTGCTCTTCAGTTTTTGATGCACCATGGCATGATTTGCAGCTTTACAAAAAGCTTCTTAGATACGAGGAAGTAAACAAGCAAATAGCAAAAAGTGCTCTAACATCTTTGAAACGTCATCTCTGGTACCTTTCATCAGAGATGATTCCTCTTGTATTATTCAGCGATTTGGTTCCAAAAAATGAACTTCGTGCTATAACAAACCATCTACTTTCCTATAAACCACGCAAGATTGAGACAGTGGTTCCAGAAGGTAGACATGGATCTAGTTTTGGAAAGCCTAATTTCCCTACCAATCTACGATCGGAAACCACACTAGCTGACTTGGTCGACAAAAACTCATGGTTCATATTCTCTTCACTACAGTTAGACTATGATTTTTTTTAATGGTTGAGATTGTTGAATGGAAAACAGCATCATTTATATCTTCCAAAGAAAAACTTTTGGCTATAAATGTCATAAATGATGGCTCTGAGAGGGCAGTAAAACTATGCAGTGACTTTTATGAGGCTGCAAGGACTGAAGAACATCTTCAAAATGTTCTCCAAGTTGTAGAAGCTGACAGAAAAGCCACTCCTAATCTGAGAGAGAGAGAAGCTTCTTTATCATCTGTTTTAAAAGAAAAAAGGACAAAGAAGAAGAATTAAGATAACAACACTGCCCAACAAAAAAAAAAATTTTTTTGCTGGTGATTTAATGCTAAGACCTGTTTCTGGATAATATTGATGTGCTGATTTAAAAAATCACCTTAGATTTTGTCGATCACATCAGGTTTTCGTGCAATGTGCAATGCAATATGCCTATTTTGGGCGATCCATGAAGGGCACTTATCAAAATTGATGATTTTTGAGACCTGTTAACAGATGTTTTGCTGTTAAAATTTTATCTGTGAAATACGCAAATCTGTGCATTAAATCTAAAGGTCATGTACAACATATTAAAATCTTGGGTATCTGTGATTTCCCCAGGTGTGAGCGTGATGTCATGATCATGGATTCATTTTTTGCTTATTTAAACACTTTTAATCACTTTATGTGTCAATATTACCATTGTATATTAAAGTTCACTCCCTGCACAATTGTTTACTTTTCCATGGTGATTCTGAGTATGTAAAAACTTATTTTTTGAAAAGAAAAAAAATTGGGCATAACACTGCCAAAATGCAATATCTCCGTATTTGATTGCTCGAAAACCTGACGTGATAGGCAAAAACTAAGGTGATTTTTTAAATCAGCACACCAAAGTTACCTAAAAACAGGTGTTACAATTAAATCACAAAATTGGTGTTGGGCAGTGTAAGCAATAAATCAATTTTTACAAGTATTTTATCATGAAATACCATTTTTAATAGGTGGTGGTTGGTGGGATGCTTGGCAAGTTGGGTCCTCATCCCGCATCCTGGTAACTCACTTCATGATTCTCAGAATAATACAAAAAAAAGTCTAAAAAGACAGATAATTTCATGAATTGAGGCTAAAACTTGCCTAAAACTAACTATATTTGCAATTTTTTTTTCAAACAAAATCTACAACGCTTACACAAGATTTTCTAGTCAAACCATAAAATTCCACAATTGTCAAATTTTCATCTTCGAGGTGGACCCACTAAATATTGTCAGAACAGCTTGAAACGTGGACACTGAAGGTTTGTTGGGGATTGTAACCATAATATCATAGGGCCAAATCAATATCCGAAGTTCAAAATTTCACCCCTTATAGGCTGATGCACCCTAAATTGTACACCCATTCAGGGTCTCCCATTTAAAGGTGTCTATGAGGCAAGTGAACATAATCAGTCTTTCATACATCAGTGCTATGGTGCTATGGGGGGCACTGCTCAGCAGAGAAATATCTTTAAATGGGGGGTATAAAGACAAAGTATCCCCTACCCAAGATGCTGCCTCCCTACATCCCATCACTGTGTGGGTGATGAGATTTACCCAAATAAAAAATAAACTATATATATATATTATATGTATGTGGGAAGGGTTCACAAACCTCCTCTTCACACCATTACCAGTTCCAGCAAAATGTCATTACCAAATACAGTGGACCCCCGATTTGAGTACGTAATCCGTTCCAGCATGGCGTACTCAATTCGAAATGTACTCAAATCAAACTTAATAACCTATGGGAATTAATTAATTCATTCCAAAACCCAAAAATTTCACCCCACCCCTACTTTTTCTATAGAAATTGGCCTACAAAATTTAGCCCTTAGCCCTCGTACCCTTCACAGAATCTTTACGACGCAAAATGCTCGAAATACTGGTCTTAGGAATGTCATATTCCTCAGCTAAGTCTTTGAGACTTTTGCCCTCTTCACTTTTTCTAATAATCTCCAATTTCATCTCTATTGTAAACAGGCGTTTCTTCTTTTGCGAGTCTTTTGATGTAGATGTACGTTTCACATTTCACATTGTGATTCACAATGACACCCAAATATCTCTCCTTTATTTATCCAACTTCCATCCATGTTATACTCAAATTCTGGATTGTCATGACCAACATGCATAACTTTACACGTTTCCACATTAAATTTCATCTCCCATCTATCTGCCCAAGCAACTTTATCAATGTCCTTTTGCATTTTCATGGCACCTGTTAAAGATCTTACATTTTGTCCCAATTTTGTATCATCTACAAATATTGACGTTTTACTATTTAGACCCCTTTCCAAGTCATTAATATAAATCAGGGATGGGAAACAGAAATGAATTTTGATTCAAGTTCCAATTTCAGTTCATAGTTTTGAGAAATATCGATTTTGGTTTCAGTTTTTTAATTTTTTTTCGATTAAAGTTTTTTTTTTATTTTGGTTTTTCATATCAATTTCGATTCGAGTTTTGATTTCAATTTCAGTTTTTCAGATTTCAATATAATATGTTCATTATTTACATATAATATGAGCTTTTATCTATTAGTTCTGCACACTTATTGCAAATAAAAAAGTTGTGCTATTGGATGATTATTTACATTTAATGAGTACTATATCTTGAAGTTGTCCATTATTTTTTTTTCAGTAAACTTTCATATTTCTACAACTTAGGGAGGGACCGCCTAAAACCACCCTCCTTTGAGGGAGGAGAATATATTTATCAGATCAACACAGTCAAAGCACCCTGTTTCTATTTATATATATAAAAAAAATCAGGGATAAATAAACAAAACTGGATGGAATGTAAGGAAGCTAATACATCTTAAAATTTCACGCCTTTATGTTACCCTATTTGAAGTCAGGTATCATAAAAGCAAGGCTGTGGAGTCAGTGATAAAATTTGCCGACTCCAACTCAGACTCCAAAAATTTTAACATTCCGACTCCAACTCCAGAAATCTGACTTGTATAATTACGACTCCGACGGAATTAAGGCCAAATTGATTACGATTAGCTTTATTAGGCCAATGGAGATTCATAAACAAGGCATTTCATCACCACCACATGACTCATCAGGTTACTTAGTGGCTGTAACTATGCCTTAATGGCTTTTTTTTCTCTTTATTAAAAAATTACAATAAATCCCAAAATATAAACTGATTGAAGCTTAAACAAAATAAGATTATTATTGGTTTAGCAAATTAAGATGTTTTTGTATTATTATAAACATCCGTAACAAAATGTACTAACCTAAACTGAATTTTTAAATTTCCTTATTATTAATTATAATCCTTATTAATTATAAGCAACTATATTTATATATTATATATTATTTATATATTATATTATATATTAAAACATTAGGTTAAATCTATTTTATTCATAAAATTGAGCTCAGCCTAGGCCTAGGCTGCTATGGTTATAGTTGAAGGATTTGCACCGACTGACTCCATCCAACTATGCACTTCCAACTCCGACTCCACTCAGAATTAACCGACTCCACGACTCCAACTCCTGACTCCACAGCCGTGTCTTTAATCCCCGGAAGTTGGTCAACTCTCCTTTAATAGAAAGCAGTTTGAATATTAAATTTTATTTCTTAATTTCAGTTTGAACTGATATTTTTTATCAATTTTGATTCAAGTTTTTTAATTCTTTTTGATTTCAGTCTAAATTTCAATTTTGTTTTTTCCAAAAATATCAGTTTCAGTTTTTTTTTCAATTTGCTTCAAGAAAAAATATTGGGTTTATCAATTTCGATTCGGTTTCCCATCCCTGATATAAATAATAAAAAGTAGAGGTCCAAGTACTGACCCCTGTGGGACTCCACTTAGAACAGGGCTCCATGTGGAGTTAGTCCCATTTAACTGGACTCTGTTCTCTTTCTTTAAGCCATTCTTCAATCCAATTTGCTACTGTCCCTTTTATTACATGAGCTCTAACTTTAACAAGCAACCGCTTATGAGGAACTGTATCAAAAGCTTTGGCAAAATCCAAGTACACAATATCTACAGATTCTTTTTTATCCAGATGCTTTAACATACTATCATAAAACTCAATTAAAAAGTTTGTCAAACATGACCTGCCATTTTGAAAGCCATGTTGGCTATTACTAATTAAACCTCCTCCTCCTAAGAATATTGTAATTTTGTCTCTGATGACACTTTCAAGTAAAATGCAAATAATAGAAGTTAAACTAATTGGTCTATAGTTTTTCCCTAGGTTTTTGTTTCCTTTTTAGAAAAGTGAGACTACATTTGCTTTTTTCCAGTCTTCTGGAACTTCGCTGTTAATCAATGAAAGGTTGAAAAGTATTTTAAGTGCTTGGGCTATTAGGGTGTGTCAATTTTGGGGGTGAAATGACTAAATTGAAAATCATGTGATTTGGTAGCAATTTAATGTAATCATTTGGCATACAAAATAATATCCTTGCTTCAAAAACAATAAAAAATAACTCCTACCTACATCAATTTTAATTAAAAAATTCCATTTTTCCGTAAATTCGTAACAAAATAACAAATGTGCACAAACATCCTATCAACATTTAAAGTGGCAATAAGATATCATTCAGAGTCTTTATTTGAAAGTAACCAATGCAGTCATGTCCTTTTTGCTGCGGTTCCTTGACATCAGCATTCAGCTTGCTACTTGCGCTTTGATGTAGCCTTCTCGCCTCTCGTGACTGGAAACTTGACTAGCCGCTTCTATTACCAATTTCACACATCTCTCCACACTCTGAGTGTGAGAAGGTCACTTTGTCACTTGCATTGGGGCCTCATTAAGTTGTGTTAAATCTTTGTTTGTTATACATGTTGTCAGTGGTGGCTCCAAAACTTCCAAACTCAAGTTAACTAATTCTGACAATTTCGTGGCATTGACATTTATCGGAGGTACCTTCCTTGTCTGAACAGAGCAGTCTCCCAGCTGGTCATCTCTAGTGATGTTCCTCTAAGCTTTAGAATGATTTCCACAGCCTCAGTTCACTCTTTGGTACATTGGCTGCAGAGTATTGCTTGCAAAACTGCCTCTGGCCTAGCATACCAAGCGGACCTTCTCACCACAGGTAACACGATGTCCATCACTACTTTCCTTTGGGTTCTCAGTAGCTGTAATTGAAACAAGATGTGGTTGGGCCCCTCCATCCACATTGGATTAAGTTTTACATTGAACCAGTGAGGAAGATAAAACCCAATAATAAATTCAACAATCAACATCAAATTCTGTAGCATTTTGCCCTTCAGTGCATGTTTGGAAACCCAAATCCTGCAGAAATGAATCGTTGTAGTTAACCAACAACTGTGACTTACGGGTCCAATCTCCAAGAGAGCCAGATTTTGAGGCAACTCTCCTGATCTGATTGCTTGAACAATATGATAAGCGTAAGATTGATCCGTGCTGAGGTCTTTGATAACTTCTTCAGACAACACTGGAAGGGGAGGGCCTACTTCGACCTTTGGAAATTTTGTATTTATTTCTAATTCCATTGCTTCATCTAGCATGTTGCCAAGGGGGCCTGACCACTTGCTGTTGCTCTTTGTAGGACCATCAAGTTCCTGGTTGAGATGACGAAGAGGTAGTTCCCCTGTGTGCAAATCACATACAATCCAAACAAGCCTTCTTCCAAGTTTTTTCTCCAAATGCGTCATAACACCGCCCTGCCATCCAGTGTTCACCGCAGTTGAGTCTCCACCCATGGCCTGCAGTGAACTGTCAAGTCTTCTTTCTTGAAGCCAACATATTATTTGATCAACAATTGCCTCTGCATGTTTCTTACCTTCTACTTCTGCTTCAGGAACAAAGTGAAACAAATAGCGGCCACCAGGTTCAGAACACACAGAGTAGTGTTCTTCTTTGATGAGACCGGGAAACTTTCTGTCCATTCCCTCTACCTCTAGGAGAACTTTTGTGTCATCTCTTCTTCCATCAAACAAAAGACAAGAGAGACCTTCCTCCTTCAAATCTTTTTCATGCTGATCAGATATTTCCTTCATTATTTTTTCTTGTGCTCTTCTTATCTTCTTATGATCTATCACTAAGGATGTATCCTCTCGGCTGATGAGGCCTGCATCTATCCAAGCGGCAGTGGCAATCTCTGCAGTCTCTCGTAGCCCCGTATGGTGGCGAATACTGGCAAGAGCAATGTTTGAGATGTCTTTAGTGTTGTATTTCATTCTTTTCAGCGAAGGTTCAGATGGCATTTTGGAGCTATCATCTGCTGTTGCTTCTTTCTGTTCATCTGAAGAGCTTTCAAAGAAGTGAGAAACCTCTTGATAGAGCTCTTCATCTCTTTGGGTGGCTTCTTCCCTCTTCTTTTTCTTCCTTTCTTCCCTCTCTCAGATTTTCTCTTTTTTTTTAGCAATAACAATCTGTTTTTTGGTTTCTGAATAATCTGCCAAACCAATCTGCATACTTCCTTGGCCTCCTGCCTTTGTTCTCTGCGCCTTTATGAAAGCCAGCTCCAAAACAGGGATCTTCTTCTCACAAGGGCAGCGACAATCAATGTGAGGGTGAGGTTCTCTTCTGCATGAGGGAGAACAATTGGCTTCAGAACACAACTCTATGGGACACTGGCAGTTAAAAAGGTCAAGAAGAGCATCAAGTGTGTGCAGAAATTTATTTTTCTTTGCTATTTTTCCTTTACCAAGTGATGTCTCAACTGCTTTGTGCCACAGCTTTGTTAATTTTAGCTCGATAGTTCTATACTGATTGAGTACAGGTGGTTTGAATAACACACTAGCTTTTTTCCACTGATGCAGAAGAGGGGGGGATCATGTCCCTTATGAGCTCTTTCTCTGTGTAGTTCCTTCTATCCTTTGTATTTTGTTCATGAAGGAGTAACCCGTGTCTCAGCATGTCTTGCACTGTTGGTAGTTCTGATACGGGAAGCTCCTTGCTTGTACCGACAAACAGGCTCAAGTGGCATGACGACTGACCTCTTATCTTCAATTTTGGCATCTTAGGAATATCTGAAAAGAAAGAAAAACATTTAAGTATTTTATATCAATTACGATGTTTCAAAGTTTAGTCATTCAATGTTCTAAAATTCAATAAAAAATATTTCATGGGATTACAACATAATTAGACAGAAGAATATGATGATAATAAGTAATTGTAATAATCAATAATCCATACTTACAGTTAAACTGTAGTATTTGTCTAGTAGAATAACTATGAAGTAGGTACAAGAGCAATAACAGCAAACTACCATCTATGACATCTAAGAGGCAACTGAGGACTGAGAGTGAGGGACAGTTCTATTTATGTTGTGACTTGTACATTGTACAACAACTATATGACCTTGAAAACACTCCATATGCAATCAGTGGGATAATTCTGTGACAGATGAATAGTTAATCAATTTATGTCCTATTATTTAGTAAAAGAGTCAATTTCTGAAACTTTAAGGTAAAATTGATGTAGGTAAGGGTTATTTTATTTCATTTTGGTTGGCCAATTTCAAGTTTTGACATGAAAAGACACTATATTTTCACTACCAAAATTGATTTGAAAAAAGTTGACAAAATTGACACACCCTATTGGGCTATGTTATATTTTGCTTCCTTTACTATTTTAGGATAAATTTCATCAGGTCCTGATGATTACCTATGTTTAGCCTGTCAATTACTCTCAAAATAAATATGATTCCTCTCTCTCAAGATTGTGTTACTAATGTAAAATCTAGAATTTTATTTAGTTTCCTTTGTAAATACTAAGCAGAAATATCTATTTAGCAACTCAACAATTTCAAAATCTTCTTCAATAATTTTGTTGTCAGCATGAAGGGGTTCAATTTTTTTATTAGATTTATTTTTCAAGTTGAAATGACTAAAGAACTTTTTGGGATTTCCTTTACAATTTTTGGCTAAGTTCCTCTCTAAATTGAGTTTACTATCTCTTAAGTTTTTTGCTTTCTTGTCTCTTATTTTTATAGATTTCAAGGTCCCTTTCATTTTGAGTTCTCTCAAATTTGCTGAAGGCCTCTCTCTTATCTCTTATCTCTTATTCCTTTCTTAATAGACAGATTTATCCAGGGTTCTCCGTTATTTCCGATTTTTATTTTACACTGAGGAATATATTCACTTTGAACATCTTTTTATTTTATTTTATTTTTTAACTTCTCCCACACATAATATGTAGATTCACTTTGAATATATCTTTTGGTTGAAGCTCAAAAATCTCTACCCAATTTATACAGTTTAACTTATTAACTAGTTCAGTCATATTTCCACTTTTAAAGTCGGGAATTTCAGCTGCATTTTTAGTATACTTTGAGTCAAATTTCACCTTGAATCTTATAAAATGATCACTTCAACCCAGTGTTTCAAAGACTAATATGTTATATATAGAATCAGCAATGTGTTAATAATAAATCTAAAATTGCATTCCCTCTGGTTGGTTCTTTAATTAACTGATTTAGACCATTTTCTACAGTACAATCAAGGAAGTTCATTACTTTCAGGTGCTTGTAATGTTACCCAATTTATATATCTATAGTTAAAATCTCCAATAACACTGGAATGCATCAATTTTGCTGTCAAGGGTTTTGTAAATGATTATTATAGAGTTTTTCCTGCTGATTTCGAATCTGCAATCCGTTTTTCTCAATCATCTCAGGTTATCCAGCTATGGCCTCATAAGTAAAATAGAATTTTTCGTGATTTTGTCAAAGCAGAATTGGAACAGTAACATCTATCATCACGTTTCACTTGTATAATATCTTTTTTTACTTTTCAGGCATATAGATAAAATATTTCATAATGAATAGAGCGTGTAAAAATGATCCCAATAGATTCTGCTACATATGTGGGACGGTTACCATGCCAAATAACCAGTCCCAAATCACTAAATTTGTGAAGACAATGTATAGAGCATACTTTGAAATTAAGCTAGGGGACCAGGACAAAAATTTCGCCCCTCATATGTGCTGCAAGACGTGCATTGAAAATTTGAGAAGATGGAGCAAAGGCAGAGCGAAATCTTTGCCTTTTGGAATTCCCATGATTTGGAGAGAAGGAAAGGATCACGTGACAGATTGCTATTTCTGCATAACAAACCTCCAAGGTGGGCTTATAAATTTTTTTTTCTTAAATATTTTGAAATCCTCGTATGAAACTTGACATAATATTCACCATAATGTAATATTCACCATAATGGTAATCATACATATACATATTGTTATAGAAAATACATTTACACATATTGTTATACAAGTTACATTTACATATACAATGATTGTATATTTTCTTTCTTTTTCATTCATATTGTCCCCAAAGGGACAATATGAATGAAAAAGAAAGAAAATATAGACTCCAGCGACCTATTTCATATCTTACAGACCGCAGCCTTCCCTCACGAGCCACCACTGTCTGAATGCTTCTTCTGTTTCATATGCAAGTTTTATATCCATGTTTCTGTGTTTCTATTTTCAGGAGTTAACAAGAAGAATAAACACATTGTTGTATACCCTGACATTCCTTCTAGTGGCCTATATATACCACCTATTTTAATTTTTTTACTTTTTATTTTTGATTTCTATCTATACTGACAACTATTTCACTTTCTTTTATTGAATTTATCACTATTGGAGACAAATTTGACTTTGCATAAATAAATACTCCATCTTCAAAATGTTTACACTCGTAATAAGAGAGTTCATAGCCATTTAATTCATAGGTAATATTATCTCACTCACTCAATTGATTATTTGGTACACTGCTAAATTTTGTCCACATCTCAGTTATGATCATGATATCTGGTTTTTCAATTTCAACATATGTTTTAAATTCACCTATCTTATCTCTGATGCTTCTTGCATTTACATAAAATAATGAGAGAACCTGCAACATTTTCTTTAATTTTGGATCTATTATCAGCTGATGACTATGGTCTTTGCCATCTTTACTTTTTACTCCATTTATTTGTTTCTGACAGTTGTCATTATTATTTTGAGATTTTATTCAGTGAAGTACCATTTGTTAGTCAATGGGACATACCCAGGTTTTTTTACATTTTCATTTTAGATTTCCATTAATAAAATTTTACAGAGTACATCCTTACCTCTTGTATTAAGATGAACCCTATCTTTATTATACAATTCTCTTTTTCAATAAAACTTGTTCCATAGATCAATATATGTTACACCTACTTGTTTATAGAGTTCTTCGAGTCTATTATTTATGCTAAAAGCCCTAGAGAACCATTTATTACTTTCACTCATCTTTGGAATAATACCTGTAATAAATGACTTATGCCTGCCTTCTTTTAATTTTACCAAGATTTCATTATAGCTTTTTAAGATTCCATCTGATGGCTTAAGCATTACATCATTACCTCCAGCGTGAATAACTACATTTTTTGGAGAGACTAAATCAGTACCCGAAGTTTTTTCACTGATTTTTTACTTTACCCTATCAATGGTTGCACCAGGATAGCAATAAAATATGCTTCCTTTTGGTAACATAGTTCCTAGGCCTCTGACTTGGGAATCTCCAATTACAGAAGCTTTTACTACTATTTAATTCCCCTATATTGATTTTCTTCTTCAGTTATAAAAAATGAATGAAATTATTTGTTAATTCTATTAAAACATTTTCATTTGGTTTTAAAATCCTGGGTTTCCAGGCTTTCCCCACTCATTTGGCCCATTTTGCATTGACCTAGGCCCAACTAAAACATTGGGTTCAGACTGTTTAAGTTTCAGACTCATTTACAGTATTAAGCCCAGGCCTAGGCCGAACTTGAACTACATAAGTAAATATGCAACAAATAGCCCCACCTCGACTTTTGGTACAAAAGTTAATTAGGGTGTGTTTTCATGGGCTTTCCTCAGAAATGCCACTCATTTGCCCTGCATTTAATTGAAAGTACGAAAAAAATCTTTTTTTTTGTCATTTTATTTTCAAGTAAACACGGGGCAAATGATTAGCGTTTCTGAATAAAGCGCATGAAAACACACCTTAACTAAATTTTGCTACCATTATTGCTAACCTAAATGAAGAGATTTAAAAAAAAAACAATCAAACTACAAAAATATCGTGACAACCTAACCAATCATCAAGGGTGTACAGTTGACCTAACTTTGATATACTGTACCTAACCAATCATCATACTACCAAATGCTAACATCAAAAAATATGAATTCAAGGTGGGGCTATTGTGCGGTACTAACTGTAGGTATTTCTCACAGTAGGATTAGGAAAAATGTTTTTGGAGGAAAATGCTTATGAAAGCTAGATTAACACTTGCCAGAATGTTTGACTTCGCTAGCCACATGCCCTTGAAGAGAGATATTGAGCCTGTAAATTTGCACGGAAACAAACTCTTGTGCTTGTTTTTTTATAAATTTGCGTTTACACATGAAAATGTCTTGGTTACTACGGAAATAAATTGGCTGGGAGCACTCTGGACAGTTTCATGTATGGGGAAGAACACCATGTTCTTGAAAAATATGAACCACTCGTGATTGTCTCCTAAAATTTTCAAAACTTCAACATAGCCTAGGTCACAACTTTCACAAACCTCACTGCACATGTTTACGCAACAAAAATTAAAAAAGAAAGACCTCAGCTATATCAAAGGCCGAGGTTCTTCCGTGACTAAACAGTCAGGAAAAAACTTGGTAAGTTCTTTAAAATTCCTAGTTAGCTGTCATTGGTTCATTAAGGCATGGTTGTTTTTGAGTGTTCAATAGCTTTAAAATTCCTAATTAGCTGTCATTGGTTCATTAAGGCATGGTTGTTTTTGAGTGTTTAATAGCCTACTATTGTAAATGCAAAAACTTACTTTTTTCTACGTGAAGGTCAAAATATAATAAAAACCCACTCTAACAGACAGAGTTTATTTCCACAACAGTTTCGATGCCCACTGGCATCAAAACTGTTGTGGAAATAAACTCTGTCTATTAGAGTGGGGTTTTATTATCATAGCCTACTATTGGTTAAAAAAAGGTGCACTGTGATTGGTTGTCCACACATTTCCAGAAAATTGTCTGAGAGCAAGGATGTCTTATGCCTGCTGGCAGGTTGCGAAACAAAAAAAATGGTTAAAACTTAAAAAATCAATAACTTTGTTAATTTTGAATTGCTAGAAGTCTGGCTTTTAACAAATTTATTTTACTGATGTATACTACCAAATGCTAACAAAAAATTATGAACTCGAGGTGGGGGTATTTGATGCATATTAACCAAAAAAGTACATTTGAACAAATTTGCACAAAAAATGAGTGACAAATTTGGGTTCATATTTGGTTGGACACAGGGGCTAATGAGAAATGAGGTTGTGTTTCACTAGCACTATTTTTCATGCTCTTTACGATGATACTAATCATTTTTTGTGGAAATGCAAGATTATAGAAAAAATTACAAGTTACATTTTTATAGTGAATATTTCCTGTTTTGGCTATAATGTACTTTTTTTCATAAAATATTTTTCCTGATTGGGCTATTTTTCGCTACTCTACAACTTAATTAGTTGATTGGTTTCTGTTCTGTATTTTTTTCTTCTAATTGGATTCAGTTTGGTCGTGTTTGTGATAGAATTATGACGTGCTATTTGTATGGTTTCTGACTTTGAGAACTTGATTTGTCATGTGCCCTAGATGAAGAGAAAGCATTGGATGTTTTTATCAATTACGGCATTATTCTCTCATCCTTAACTTGCCTGAAATGTGACAGTGAGTGCCTAATACGAAAAGATCAGAAGATATTTAGGTGAAATAACCAATATTAACCTGTTAGGCCAACTGAATACCTGGTTAGGTCAACTGTACACCCTTGATGATTGGTTAGGTTAAGTAATAATATTTTCATTAGTTTAAACCAGTGATGCACAAACCCTGGACCGTGGGCCAAATGTGGCCCCCGCAGGTCTTTTCAATTCACATTTTTCACATGAAAAGGGTAGCTACCCAAAGAAAAATCTGAAATATTACCCCTGGTTATAAAAATGCATATTTATAAAAAATAGAATATCTATATATCTGGCCCCTACATATAAAACAGATGGTTGGTTTCGCCCTCATCAAAAAAGTTTGCGCACCACTGGTTTAAACAAAAATGGCATGGCCTGAAGTTGAAATAAAAAATAAATTTTTCTAGTGTATTTTGGTGTGCTCTGTTGAAATATAACCTTCATTTCCTGTGCAAATATGACGAAATATGACTCCAAAATAATGTAAACAAATTCTTATTTTACATTTGCACAGGTAGGTTAGGTTAGTTAATTTAGTTAGGTTTGCTAATTTTTTATCAGAATTACATTTTCCTGGTGTAGTTTTCTCTGCTTTGTTGGAATTTGACACACATTTCTTGTGCAAATGAGTAGAAACACGCCATATTTTAGAATGGAAAAAAAATAGTTTTTATTCATTTGCACAAGAAATGGGGGTAATGGTTCAGAATACAGGCACCACTTAATTAAGCAAATTTTGAAAAATACCATAGAGACAAAGTTGTTTCTCTCATTAAAATATGTTGATTGCATGTGTCACATAGTTAAAAAAAAAAAAAAAAATGGGGATAAATCTAGGAAATTTTGAGTTGGCAACCCTACTATCGTATCATTCATTCACTTCAGTTTGAAAATGGCTTCGGTCTGTAATGGATGTGCAGTGACACTAGTAGATCTTGCATGGTGTTCTCCCTTTAAATATAGTGTGTCCAATTTGTATAATTTAGGTCTCAGGGGTATGGGGGTGGAGCCCCCATAAACATCACACATCACAAATTGATCAGTATAGGGTTTTATATTTTTTAGGTTAGTTAGGTTAGGTTAGGTTTTCCTCATGGTTTTTGATGACGTGTTTTTTCCTCCAAAACAAGCTAAAACCATTGGTTTCCTGTTGTTTAGGATAAATCTGACCATCGCTATTACAGTAAATTATTGCTTGTGCTGTGTTCCACAATCTAATTGATAATGTAGAAATATCCCCAACTATGATATCAGACCACACCACCATTGAAATAACAACTAATATAAAGGCAACAGGAAAAGAAAAACGCGCACAACAGGAAGAAGCAAATTCAAAATTTTTAATTTTCACTCCAAAGCTATAAACTGGGAAGATGTGACATCCAGCATGGAAGTAATAGATTAGAAAACCATTTTCGAGGCCAAGACAATGGAAGAGATGCTAATGACGTTAGAGGAGAAGACATTAGAAATTGTGGAAAAATGTCCCAAAGATACAACAAAGAGGAAAGAGAAGCAGTTTCGAAAGACAAGAAAGGGCAGTGTTCCGAAAGAGAAAAAGAGTGACTGCAAAATTAAGTAATTGTAAAGATGACATCAGAAAAATATTAAATGATAAACTACAAAGTATCGATGTCATCATACAGGAACTAATTGAGAAGCATACAGAAAAAGAAGATAACACTATAGAAGTGATAAAGGCTAACTCAAAGTACTTCTATAATTTCGCAAAAAGAAAGTTGAAAAATCATGCAACTATCAGACCTTTAAAAAATGAGAACAGTGATTTATCTGATGATCTAACAGAAGTATCTGAAATATTAAAAGCTCAGTATGAATCATCTTTCAGTATTCCAAAAACTGACAAATTGATATGCGATAGAAACGTGTTCTTTGAAGAAAAACCACAAGGGGAAAGTATAACAGATTTTGACTTTATGATGGATGATATTACACAAGCCATAAGGAAACTAAAAACACACTCAGTGGCAGGACCAAATAAATGGAATGCCACACTGATCAAAAACTGCAAGAACGCAATCGCTGAGCCCCTATACTGGATATGGAGACGATCATTAGAGACAGGAGAAATACCGGGCATCCTGAAAAGCGCGAACATAGTCCCAATATATAAAGGAGGCGATCGATCCAAGGCCAAAAACTATAGGCCAGTGCCGCTTACATCTCATCAAAATATTTGAAAGAATAGTTAGACAGAAAATCTATGACTTTTTGGAAACTCAGAAAAAATTCAATGATAACCAACACAGGTTTCGGTCAGGTAGATCATGCCTATCACAACTAATGGAATACTACACCAACATTATTGATTCACTTGAAAGTAATGAAAACTATGATGTACTATACATAGACTTTGCTAAAGCATTTGACAAGTGTGACCATGGAATCATAATACATAAACTGAAATATATGGGAATAACAGAAAAAGTAGGGAAATAGATATGTAATTTCCTTAGTGAGCGGAGGCAAGTCATTACAGTACAAAGAGTATCTTCATCAGAATCAGAGGTCCTCAGCTCAGCACCACAAGGAACAGTATTAGCTCCAATACTCTTCATAATCATGCTAACTGACATAGATGAGGACGTTACCAGAGACAGCACAGTAACATCCTTTGTGGATGACACAAAGATCAGTAGAAAAATAAGAAACCCAGAAGACATACGATCTCTACAAACCAATATAAACAAAATCTACAAGTGGCTGGAAGACAACAATATGAAGTTTAACACCGAGAAATTTCAACTATTACGGTACGGAAAAAGAGAAGACCTAAAATCCATGGAATATTACGGTATACCCGAAATGGACAGGAAATTCAGAGAAATTCCAGAGCAAAAGATTTAGGGGTTGTAATGACAGATGATGCAAAATTTGAAACAAAATAAGATAGCAGTAAACAGAGCAAAGAGAATAATGGGTCAGATATTGAGAACCTTTAAACGAATGGATAGGAATGTAATGATTCCTCTACTGAAAACCCTGATAATACCAAAATTGGAATACTGCTCGGTCCTAACATCCCCATATAAAAAAAGACATTAGACAGCTGGAGGGGATCCAAAGAAGCTTCACAGCCAAGATCAATGGGTGCAAAGAACTAAATTACTGGGAAAGGTTATGAGAACTAGACCTATATTCACTGGAAAGGAGAGAGAGAGAGAGAGAGAGAGAGAGAGAGAGAGAGAGAGAGAGAGAGAGATATATATACACAAGGAAAAGAAGTACCTCAAAAGGCCTTGCGGCCCATACCGAGGAGGTACCAATGGCAACGGGTGCCAGGGAAAATTTTGTAAAAGTTTATTTTTCTTTCAACTATCGTAGCAGTAGTAGAAAACTGGATAGAAAAGTAGAAGGCTCTCTCCCCACCCTCTGCTCCCTCCCTGCCTGCCAGAGGCAGGTACGGAAAAAAGGTTGAAGAAAATACCTTGACCCTGGAAAAGTAGCCAAGGAAATTTTACAGGAAAGTGGAGAATATATAAATAGCTCTATATTTAGCTTGCTCACAGAGACACCGTACAAGCGAACTCCTGCAGAGTTTTCTTATGTTTTAGTCTTAAGCCATGAGAGTATTCAGTACTTTGTCTAGCCTATTTTTAAACACATTTACACTTTGACTGGAAACAACCTCTGAGGGAAGTTGGTTCCAGATTTTGACTGGAAACAACCTCTGAGGGAAGTTGGTTCCAGATATTAACTATTTTATAGGAAAAGAAATTTCCGCAGACTGAGGTCCTAAATGTCTTTACACACTCAAATAGTGTGCAAGATTTCGTCTAACCTTTTCTTGAACTGATCCACAGAGGAACTGTTCACAACTTCCGAAGGTAACCTGTTCCATGTGTCACAGATCTTATACGTAAAGTAATTCCCACACACACTAGTCCTAAACCGTTTCAAATCCAACTTCCAACCATTGTTGCGAGTTGGGTTATCATTTAAACTAAACATACTTCTAAAATCGACATCGTTGAACCCTCGTAAGAGCTTTGAAAACCTCGATCAGTTGACCACGCAGCCTCCGATTTCAAGCGAAAACAAGTTCAGGGCGCATAACCGTCGATTGTAGCCCATATGCCTAACGGAAGGGATTAACTTTGTGGCCCTCACCTGCACTCGCTCCAGCCTCTCAATATCTTTCCTGAGGGTGGGCGACCAGAACTGCACAGCATACTCCAGGCACGGCCGAACAAGGGAATTGTACAGTGAGAGCACAATCTCCTTGTTCCGAAACTGAAATTGCCTCCTGATATAACCCAATAGTTTCTGGGCTTTCTTTTCCACCTCTACACACTGTTTCGTAAACTTAAGGTCGCTGCTAATTAGCACACCCAAGTCCTTTTCTAAATCAGTCACCTCGATATTACTGCCCAACATCGAGTAGTCCAACTTGGGATTGGCGTAGCCAATGTGCATCACTTTGCATTTACCCAAGTTAAACGGCATTTGCCATTTTTTGGACCACTCTCCTATCCTACCTAGGTCCGCACGCAGTTCCTCGATCGCTTCGGGCGTCCCAACATTGGCCCCAAGCTTGGTGTCATCAGCGAATTTGGCGATCCGACTGACAATGCCACCGTCGATATCATTTATGTAAATGGTAAACAACAGCGGCCCCAAAACGGAACCCTGAGGAACCCCACTAGTGACCGAGGCCCAACCCGAACTAGCCCCTTTAATTACCACCCTCTGCCGCCTATTCCTCAGCCAGTTTTCAATCCACCTACCTATTTCCCCACCGATACCCAGCACGCGCACTTTCGCCATTAGCCGGCGGTGAGGTACCTTATCAAAGGCTTTCTGACAGTCGAGATAAAGTATATCAATCGCCCTACTCTTATCGTACTCACTCAACATGACGTGGAAAAACTCGAGCAAGTTGGTGAGACACGACCTATGCCGTCTAAACCATGTTGGGAGTCCCCAAGCAGCTTGTAGGAATCCAAATGGTCAACGATTCTATCAGCTATTATCCTTTCTAATAATTTACCTACAACTGAAGTGAGACTAATAGGACAATAGTTCCCTGGACTTTCGTGATCCCCTTTCTTAAAGATAGGGGTCACGTTGGCCTCCCTCCAGTCACCTGGCCCATTAGGGTGCATTAAACGCCCCATGATTTTCAAAAGGTTGTTGGATTTTAATATCTATTCCCTCAAATGTTACACTTGTTGGTAGAAGTATGTATGCAAAAAATAAATCAAATCGGAGGTGGTCCTGGGTGGCCACCGGCCACTTTTATATATTTAGTAGTGATGCACCGAATATTTGGCAAATATTCGGTATTACTTATAATACTAATATACAAATATTCGGTATTACTATACTTACATTGATTGAAAGTTGAAAATGTATAAAACACAACGCCAATGTCACTACTCCAACTTTGCTCATTTCCGCAAATTTGGCCTCGCTTTGCGGTCACATTCAACCACTTGAAGAAGATTTTGGAAGTGGTCTTCTCCTCTTGCAGCTGAGACAAAATCAGTTGTGAGCTTTACTGCTCTCTCCGCAGGGTCATTCACAACATTTGACCCATCCACAATGGACTTGGCTGCCTTGAAGTGGTCATTGTTCTGCCAATTGTCAACATCCTCTGTTAGGAAGGTCATATCCAGGTGAAGAAGGTTCACTGTAAACCACGAGTCCTCGTTCACAAGATCAGCCAGGGTTGTCGCTTCTGTAATTTTTGGAAATGACAGTTTGCCATATCCAGAACCGTAGCGGTGTTTTGGAGTGCTTGGCATTTCATCTGGTTGTATGGCCAGTAACACATCTGCAAGGGCACGATGCTCCTTTTGAGGTACTGCATTGCTGAACAGTGCCAAAACAACCAGTTCTGGGGTTAAATACCACAAATGTCTATCAAAGGCTTTCACAGCGCTGACTGAAATGATTGAGTTGACAGCTTTATAGTTGAGCAGAGTCTTGTATAAGCACAAATCAAACCATGGGGCATTTGAAGCAGACTGACATATGAGCCACCAATCACAATAAATATAAACAAAAAAACAACAAACTCCTTCAGTTTTTCCTGTTGATGTTGTGTTGTTACAGTTCCTCGAGGTAGTAGAGAAATTTGCTCTTCAAGTAGGCATATTTTGATGGAATAAAGAATCTTTGACATCCACCTTGCTTTATGCATGGCCCCAGGTCTGTGGTGTTTTCCTTGTTTTGTGACATCATCATCGAGGACTACCTGGCAGAGTTGTGCCATTTCCTTGTAGTCTTCCCTACAGTATGAAGCGCTTGTGCGGATTGTGCTTAAAACCTTGTTTTTGCAGGATAAAAGCAGTTGTTGTGCATCATCATTGTACATTGAAATGTCAATTTTGGTTAAACTTTCATCCTTTGCATGCAATATGCGTTCCCAATTCTTCTGGAATCTTTGGAACAAAGATGCTTCTGGAGACTTTGATGTCTCAATTTTGAGAGCGTCAAACACATGATCCAGGATTACCTCTCCAACATGATGGCGACATGCACACCACAGAAGAGCATGGTCCAGTTTTGATTGAATGGTAACACAGGCAGCTGTAACGTGTCCAGTGTTTGATGCTGTTGTGTCAAAACATAAGTTGACAACTGACTGTTTGCACTTCCATGAATGTAGAAACGTGTAAGTGTGCTCGGCAATGATGTCACCTGATGACATATCACTTCCACGAGGATATCTAGCCACTCCCAGTAGCTTTACATCAGTGGCATTCCCAACCAACACTGGCAATCTTTCTTCCTTGCCATTCTTGTTTGTGAGCGTATGCATCTGCTTGCCATCCCAGTGAAGTGTTGCAGCTGTTGGGGCGATCCAATTTTCTCGAATATCTTTGGCGATAGCACTTGTTATTGATCGTCGAGCCTTATCAGCAGTTGAATATGACTTGGCCACACGACATGGATCACCTCCTGCCTCTTGAATTACAGCTTCGGTGAGCACAGCCTGTTGAACAGGAGTTATGTTTAGTCGAGTAGCAACAGACACGACTGAAGGCCTTTTCAGAATATCATGAGGAATAAAGGCAGACGTACCTGCATATGTTGATCTGTGGTGACTACGCTTCCTTTGAAGCTCTGGAATCGCCTCTTCAATTTCTTCCAAGCTATCTGCAGAGGCACTATCATCAGAGCATACAGAACTTTTCATCTCTTGTACACTGGATGATTCATGACATTCTCGTCTTGAAGCTTCCGCTAAGATGCGTTTTTCTTTTCTACGATCTTTATCAGCTTTCTTCTTGTCAACACTACCAAATGAGGCTACTCTGTCAGATTTCATGACTCTAAAAATGCTCTATCTTCCTCATTCTTAATGTTTGTCATTGCATCTTTTGTCCATACACCAAAGGTCTTATCAAGACGTTCATTCATGGATTGCAACTTAGCCAAAGTGTTTGGAGATTCTCTGCGAGAAACAGGTATTGATGCAATTTTGTTATTGTCATTAAGAAGGTCAAGTATTAGTTTGCAGCATTGATGGTCTGAAGCATAGGAATATTTGCTTTAGTGTAGAATGTTTTCAGCTGGATAAGGACTATGCTGGCAGATTTCCATTTGAATGGCTGTGTTTGTTTGCCTTCACATATTTCTTTCTGGATGTGCCACATCACGCATCGAAGAACCTGCCGGCAAGTTGGGAGGCGGACTCCTGTCAATGTACCATCTCCTTCTGTAAGAGCATTGCCAAGACCAAAAATGGCACTTGCTAATCTGGTCTTCTTAGCTTCCATTGTTACAGCTTCCATTGTTTCTGAAAGACATAAAGGATATTATTAGACTATAAGTGAAGTTTCATTTATGGTACATGTTTTATGTAAATCACCCCTTTAGGGTGCATCAAACGCCCTTAGGTTCTTGGATTTTAATGTCTATTCTCTCAAATGTTATGTAAATCACCCTTAGCAACTCTATATTAAAAGAAACAATGTAAGTAGTCAACTGGTTGGTAAATAAAAAAAATAGATATTTTTACATAGCGCAGCCCCCGAAAATTGCCGCGAAAATATAAAAGTGACCGGTGGCCACCCAGGACCACCTCCGATTTAATTAATTTTTGGCATACACACTTCTAGCAACAAGTGTAACATTTCAGAGAATAGACATTAAAATCCAAGAACCTAAGGGCATTTGATGCACCCTATGGCCCATCACCAACGATTTGTTGAAGACTGTAGCCAGGTGGGGAGCCACCTGGTCGCGCACTTCTCGCAAAACACTGGGGAGAAACTGGTCTGGCCCAGGAGCCTTAAACGCGCTCAGTTTGTCTATTCTATGAGCAACGACTGTCGCGGTACATCTAACACTATCCAGGCCAGCACCTTCGTGCCTCACAGCTGGCTCGGGGATGACGCGGGTATCCTCCCTGATGAACACTCCCGCAAAGTACTCATTAAGCACATTAGCGATGTCCGCGTCGGAGGTCCGCAGAACGCCGCTTCCGTCCTTTAAAGGACCTATCATGCTTCTAATGGGCTTTCTACTATTAACATAACTGAAGAACTCCTTAGGGTTCCCCTTGCAGAGGCTTGCCACCCGTAGTTCTTCGTTACGTTTCGCTAGCCTAACCTTCGCCTTCACTTCCCTACACAGGCAGACATACGCTAAAGTGTTCTCATGGGAACGATTGGCCTTCGCCCTCCTATACACTACTTTCCTATTTCGGATAGCCGAAGCGATGTCACGATTGAACCACTTAGGCTGCGTTGAAGCAGGGGTGACCGGTTTTGAGGGTATGGCAGCAGACTGCAGCACCATAAACTCGTCCCGGAATGCACTCCACACTCCCTCAACATCGCCACCGACCTCTAACCCCATATCTCCTAAGCTATCCCTGAGGCTAACAAAGTTCGCCCGCCGGAGATCGAGCCTACTGCCTCTCGAGTTACTACGCTTCACCCGAGGGACGCACACACGGAACCTAATAAGACTGTGATCACTCCCGCCCAATGATTCGTCAACGGTGAGGCCAGTGACGAGGTTGTCTTCGGTCGTGAACACTAAGTCCAGAATGCTTTCGCCTCGTGTAGGCTCGTTGACCCACTGAGTGAGGAAGTTCTCATCAGCAAAGTCAACTAGCCTCCTCCCTTCAGCATCGGCAGTCCTGTTTTCCCACTTTATGCCGCGACAGTTGAAGTCTCCTAAAACTACACACCCTATCCCCTAGCAGGCTACTGAGTTCGGTGTACAGGGCTGTATCCTCCTCGAGGAGGAGATGCGGAGGTCTGTACACCAAGATTAACCTATAGTTCGTCCCTCCCACGTTCAGATCGACGCCAAGCAGCTCCCGTTCTGACCGGAACTGGCAGTCAACCGGACTCAACGTGTCCCTCCCGTATATTAGTACCCCACCCCCCTCCCCACGGGTGCGGTCTTTGCGAAACATTCTATACCCAGGAATTTCGAACTCCCCAACGTAGTCCCTACGATCAGTATGAATCCAGGACTCGGTGATAGCAATGATATCCTGGTATTCTGATGCTAAGAGCGCCCATAGCTCGCGAAACTTGTTCCTAATTGACCTAGCATTAAAAAGCATTGCATAGAGGGAGCCTTCCCTATTCTGACCGCCCCCTAGCACAACCCATTTCCCGAACAGCCAGGGCTGTCGGGAGTCAAAGAGCCCATCACTATTGCTGTTGGAGGGGGACTACCTGCTGGGGGAGGGGGACTAACTGCTGGGGAAGTAGGTTTAACCGTTTGGGGAGCAGGATCAATTGCTGGTTTGGGGGGTCTTAGTTTAAAAAGATTATACAAATTAATGTTCAGTAAATCACCATACTTCTTTTTCCCCTTCTGGTTAAAATGTATCCCGTCCGAACCAAAGTATTCCCCATTTCCGTGGAATGTAGGCCAAAAATCGACAAACTTTAGGCCTTTTTCATCACACATGCGTTTAACTCTTTTATTTATGCTAATGGCTTTACTTAGAGTATAGTCACTAGCACGCATTCGAGGGAGAATTCCTACGACCATACCCATGTCTGTCCTATCCCTAACCTTGTCAGTTAGGTTCTTAAATTCTTTAATAATGGGCTCTGTCTGCCCTCCTGTCCCTCCCATAAAAACGTCATTGCCACCAACATGGACAATGATAGGGCAACTCTTATTTTTGATATTAATTTTGCCTAATTCCCTATTAATTATCTGGCTTGTGGCACCCGGAAAACATCGGAGCTTTCTCTTGGTCGCCCGTCTTGCTCCGAAAAAGTCCCCTTGATTCCTTACTATAGAATCCCCAATTAAAAAGGATTCATCCTCCTCATCAGCAAGTAAGTGAAACTTATTTTTGATGGTAATGGGTTCCAAATCCTTATGTTTTGGTTTTGGTTTGGAGGGTCTTTTATTTTTGACCAATTTGAATTCTTGGTCCTCCGTTCCATTTTCCGGAATAGTCACCGTGTTTTCCAAGCGTGCCACGCTTTGCTCTAGATGCTTAATTTTACAATTTAAATCTGCTTGTTTGTTTTTAGTTTGATCTTGTCTACTGGGATGGATTTCCAGTGCTACGAGCCTAGCTTCAAGCTTTTTTACTAATTCCTTTAGCTCTTTCACTTCTTTTTCGTGGTTGTCTCTAAGTTTACAAAACAAACATATACTAAGGGATGTGATATCGCTGATACTACCTTCGGGGAAGTCAATGCACCAATGATTAACTTTACATTTAAAGCATTCTGCTTTCAATTTAGCTGGCCCTGAGAGAGAGAGAGAGAGAGAGAGAGAGAGAGAGAGAGAGAGAGAGACATTATTTACACTTGGAAAATAATTGAGAAACTAGTCCCTAATCTTATTCTGAATCCTATAACTCCCCAAACAACAGTGGAAAGTAGAAGTGGTAGACTGTCATACTCCCAAATTGTAGGCAAGACAGGGAACATCCTTAACCCTGAAAGAAAATAGTTTTGTAGTGAGAGGACCAAAACTATTTAATCAGTTGCCCAAAGACCTAAGAAATACAAAGGGAGTTGCAGTGGAAATCTTCAAAAGAAGACTAGATGCCTGGCTCAGAACAATTCCCAATGAGCCGGGCATACCTGGCTATGTGAAGTGGAGAGTGCAAGAATCCAACTCACTACTTCACCAGGCCAACTCGAGAGGAGGGGGCGACAAGCTTGACCTTCGCAAAATGAGAAATCATCGGGCGGAACCTTTGTAAGGTAAGGTTGTTCCCCCACCCAAAACCCCTGGTTCCCACGGTGGTCCCCCCAGATTGTAGGAGGGGAGGGGTGAAATAACTTCAAACAATAATTTACTGTAATGGCGATGGTCACATTCATCCTAAACAACAGGAAACCAATGGTTTTAGCATGTTTTGGTGGAAAAAACAAAAACTGAGGTGGCACCCCTATTCTGAACCATTACCAAAATGGGTATCAGATTTGAACAAATATTTACCCAAATTTGAATAAAGCGACTAAAACCACCTCATAAAAAGTTATTTTAATTTACAGGTCCAGCCCATATCATTTAAAACATAACCAAATTTTTCAACACCACACTCCTGGTTTCACCAACAAATAATTTGAACTTTTTTCTTAATAAGCAATTCTAGGTATGTGACACCTAGGCACGTCAGAGTGCCAATAGCAAAGGCTAGGCTACTACACAAGATTTAAACTAAGTTCAATGTTTGAGTTCTAAGAGAATGAATTGCTTATGATTAGGCTAGGCTATCAGAATAAGCTAAGCTAGGTCTGTATCAGAACTTAAATTATCAGCCTTAAATAGCAACAATGGCTAAAATTTAACAAAAACCTTTAAAACTTGTAAATAAACGCTTTTAGATAATAACCAAAAGCTAAACAGCAATAAATATACAGGACAAACATCATAATATTAATACAAAAATGTAAAAATCAATTTGCTAGAGCACAGCTAACATGTCTGATCACCACCACTCATTTGGTATTTAATTTAAGTTAAAATTAAGTTAAAGGTAGGTAAGCCTGAAAAATATCTACAGTATATGAAAGATACTAAAAACCAATAAGTATTTTAAAACCCTTAACGAATCAAAAACTAGATACATGCGATACTATGCATTGTCACATTATTTCATATCAAAACAGTATTGAACATTCCACAACGTACCACAATATTCTACAATGAACTCCCACGTATTATTACAAATTAAGCTAATGACGCCTTATTATTAAAATCTATTTTTAAACCACTATGCTATTCACAAAATGAATTAATAAAAATAAAAATTATGCAGATATGATATATTTCACCATAAGTTAAAAATCCAGGGAGCACTCAGTGAGTGCGTCTGCTCAGTACAGAGACTGGACAATAAGGTTAGGTTAGGTTAGGTTAGGTTTGATCAATTTCTAGTTCATTTTCATGGCTCCATCTAAATTTCTTGGTAATTATTTGTTTTTTGACCCAGTCTCTTTTTATAATGTGAGCAAACTTTTCTGGTCAATTTTGAGGTGTTCTGCACGAATCTACCATCCATTTCCTGTGCAAATACGTAGTTTTTGAGATATCATCATCTTGAAAACTACACATTTGCACAGGAAATAGATGGCAGATTCATGCAAAACACCAAAATTAACCAGAAAAGTTTGCATTCTTGCTAAACACAACACAACCTAACCTAACCAGTCACCTTATTTACAAAAAGATTTCCAGTTAACAATGGACTCACTGCCTAGTTTGATAACTTTCTCAGCATAACGTTGTAAAAAATATTTTTGCAAATAAATATTTATGAAGCAGAGGTTTTTATTCACCGAAAAGTTGCGATGTTCCAGCCACGTGCCCTTAAAGATAGAAACAGTAAATCTACACACACTTATTTTTTAGATTTTTTTTACGGCACCTAAACATCTTCAAGTCTTCAAGTCTTGTCTTAAAATACAGGTAGTATTACATTTAGGGCAAATCATGGATGTTAGAATTATGCTGTGATTAGAAAAAACATCTAAACTTTTATCTTCATTGAGGCCAATAAGGCGGATTAGGTCTTCAAAATCAAGTTCACAAGATTGACACGTCATGGTTCTAGAACAAAAATCACCAAACTAACGAGTAACAGAAAGAAGTAGGCAAAATCAAGAAAAAGTAGGGTTAATATTCGTTTTAATGCTTTGTTTGTTTTCGATAGAAGGAGATATTCTATGACAATTTAACATATACATTGTATTCAGGACACCTTGAAACCTCAGGGAAACTGATAAAAATCAAGGAAATATAATAATTATTTTTTATTAAAAAAAAAAAATTTAGACGTAAAAAGCAGCCATTATAGGCCATTGACCGAGTATTTAGCTCTTAACGCTATTAAAATTTTAACGAACGTCGCCCTCTCCAGTTTTATGGGGAGACATCTCGTGGCAAAATTAGGAAACATAGGTCAAAACAACCAATTACATCTCATTTTGGTTTCACGTGACCTTATCCGACCAATCAGAGACGTACATTTTGAATCTCTCATAATACATACTCATTCAAGAATGCTTTAGTCTGGTTTTCATTATGGTTTGAGGAGGTTGCGATTGCCTGGGTTTTTGGTACCTTGGAACGCAGTTCCAAAAAACTACTGTTGTTTGCAGTTCCTCAGAGAGACGCAACAACTCTTGTTCGCTTGATCCAGCAACATATTAGGCCTGGGACTACAATCTATTCCGACGAGTGCCGTGCGTATTCTCAACTTGGAAATCTAGGCTACATTCACCGGACAGTCAACCATTCACAGCGGTTCGTGGAAGACACCGTTCACATTCAAAATATTGAGTGTTGTTGGAAAGACATGAAGAGCTGGATATTATGGTCTGGCAACAAAACCCAATCAGTTTAGGTTAGGTCTGGTCTGTTTAGGTTAGGTTAGGTCTGGTCTGTTTAGGTTAGGTTAGGTCTGGTCTGTTTAGGTTAGGTTAGGTCTGGTCTGTTTAGGTTAGGTTAGGTCTGTTTAGGTTAGGTTAGGTCTGTTTAGGTTAGGTTAGGTCTGTTTAGGTTAGGTCTGTACCAAAACATATTTTTCTGGTGTTTTTTGGTGTGATTTGCACAAATCTGAACTTCGTTTCTTTGGGAAATGAGCCATTTTTAAGAAATTTTCAATTTTAAAATTTCTAAAAAATGGCTCATTTCCCAAAGAAACGAAGTTCAGATTTGAACAAATCACACCACAAAACACCAGGAAAATGTGTTTTGGTTCAGAAAGGAGGAAAAGCACTAAAACGAATAATTACCAAAAAAAGGTCTAAACTCTTGTCTTCATCGAGGGCAATATGGCGGATCACGTCTTCAAAATCAAATATGCATAACTGACACGTCATACTTGTAGTTACGAAAAAATTGAACTGAACAGACGAACAATTGCTAAAAATGATTTATTTGTAAGACAGGACAAATTGAATTACGCAGAAGTAGCCAGAATCACCAAAAATAAGAAATATTCACCAAATAGTCGATATATATATATTGGAAAAACCAAAAGTAGAAAATATATTTTAATAAAAAAACATTTTATACAAATTTGCACAAGATAATATATATATTTTCTTATTCAGTTTTGATTGGTTATTCAATATGTATTGCTGTTATAGCTGGGTGTGACTGGGTCAAAAAATGAATAATAACCTAAAATGGTTTTTCTGATTGTGTTTGATGTTTGAATGAAATTAACCTTCATTCAAACTGCATCAAAAACTATCAGAAAAACATAGTTTTGATTTACAAAGCCTGTAATGTACTTGTAAAAATTTACTGGTGAGGGGACTAAGCTTGATTGCAGTATTCTAAGTGAGACCTAACATTATTATATAAATTATATAATTTAAGATCTTACTCTTGTAACTATTATTATTCTTAATAATACCTAACATTTTAGGTCTTATTTCTACCGTCTAAACCAGTGGTGTCCAACATGTTTGCCACTCGCCACATGTGGTGAATCAGCCATTGATATGTGGCAAATTAGTTCTTTTATAAATATTGAATTTATTTTGAATTTCACCATAATTAACAAAAAGGTAAAGATGTAGTTTCATGGCTCTATCTAAATTTTTTCCTTGTAGTCATGGAGGAATACAAAATACTCTTTACATTGCAGATGAGTGTTTTGTATTCTTCTGTGACTTTGGGAAAGAAATTGGTTATATTTGTTTTTTGACCCAGTCACACCCAGCTATAAATATATATATATATTATCAGTAATTATGTGTATTGAGTAACTCAGTTATTTTACACACCAAAATACATTTTTTTAGTAGTATTTGATGTGATTTGTTCAAATCTGACCTCCATTTCCATCAGAAATGAGCTCTAACAAAGTTATAATACTTTGAAGTTTGGCTCATTTTCAAGGGAAATGGAGGTCAAAATCTAAACAAAACACATCAAATATTACTAGAAAAATATATTTTGGTATTAACCTAACCTAATCCTAAAACTAACGTAAGTGGAAATAGTAAACTAAAACGCCTAAAACCAACAAAAATATACTTAACCTAACCAATCATCAAGGGTATTCAGTTGGCCTAACCTGTTAATATCCAACTAATTAAGTCGCAGAGTAGCAAAAAAATAGCCCAAGTCTAGCTCATATATCATATTTTCATGACGTCACCAGGCAAATATTGGGAGGGTGAGAAAAAAATGTCGCAAAAATGTCATAATATTCAAATCTACATAATTTGGTAAGGATGCATCTACGAGCATAGTGACATATCAAAATGATGAGAAAATTATGCTTTAATATTTTATAATTATATTGCTGTTGATATTCTGAGTACGATAAAACTCTCATTAACCATATTATCTCGTGCAAATTTGTATAAAATATACTTTTTTATAAAAAAAATATTTTCTACTTTCTAATATGTACCGTATGCATATAAATTTCGGTTAATTTGTTATTTTGGCTACTTTTTTTTAATATTTTCATTCAACTATAGGTTACTTTGTTTATTTTTGGCTACTTTTGGTACGGTAATTATTCATTTTAGTACTTTTCCTCCTTTCTGAACCAAAACACATTTTCCTGGTGTTTTGTGGTGTGATTTGTTCAAATCTGAACTTAGTTTCTTTGGGAAATGAGCCATTTTTTAGAAATTTTAAAATTGAAAATTTCTCAAAAACGGCTCATTTCCCAAAGAAACGAAGTTCAGATTTGTGCAAATCACACCAAAAAACACCAGAAAAATATGTTTTGGTACAGACCTAACCTAACCTAAACAGACCTAACCTAACCAAAACAGACCTAACCTAAACTGATTGGGTTTTGTTGCCAGACCGTAATATCCAGCTCTTCACGTCTTTCCAACAACACTCAATATTTTGAATGTGAACGGTATCTTCCACGAACCGCTGTGAATGGTTGACTGTCCGGTGAATGTAGCCTAGATTTCCAAGTTGAGAATACGCACGGCACTCATCGGAATAGATTGTAGTCCCAGGCCTAATATGTTGCTGGATCAGGCGAACAAGAGTTGTTGCGTCTCTCTGAGAAACCGCAAACAACAGTAGTTTTTTGGAACTGCGTTCCAAGGTACCAAAAACCCAGGCAATCGCAACCTCCTCAAACCATAATGAAAACCAGACTAAAGCATTCTTGAATGAGTATGTATTATGAGAGATTCAAAATGTACGTCTCTGATTGGTCGGATAAGGTCATGTGAAACCAAAATGAGATGTAATTGGTTGTTTTGACCTATGTTTCCTAATTTTGCCACAAGATGTCTCCCCATAAAACTGGAGAGGGCGACGTTCGTTAAAATTTTAACAGCGTTAAGAGCTAAATACTCGGTCAATGGCCTATAATGGCTGCTTTTTACGTCTAAATTTTTTTTTTTTTCATAAAAAATAATTACTACATTTCCTTGATTTTTATCAGTTTCCCTGAGGTTTCAAGGTGTCCTGAATACGAATGTATATGTTAAATTGTCATAGAATGTCTCCTTCTATCGAAAACGAACAAAGCATTAAAACGAATATTAACCCTTTTTTTCAATCACAGAATAATTAAGACATCCGTGACCTGCCCTAAATGCAATAGTACTTGTATTTTAAGAAAAGACCAGAAGGTCTTCAGGTGCCATAAAAAAAATCCTAAAAATAAACGTGTCATTTCAGTTTAAAGGTAGGCGAAAATTAGCAGACTACCCATGCAAGGTTGGCACATGTTATTACATTATCATTTGTATAATTTAGGTCTCGAGGGTACGGGGGTGGAGCACCTGTAAAAATCACACATCACAAATTGATCAGTCCTAATGTTTGGACAATTTAGTATGTGACACTAGTTAGGTCAACTGTATACCCTTAATGATTGGTTAGGTTAAGTCATGATATTTTCGTTTAAATTCGTTAATTTAAACGAAAATGACGAGTGCAAACTTTTCTGGTTAATTTTGAGGTGTTTTGTACGAAACTGCCATCCGTTTCCTGTGTAAATGCGTAGTTTTCATGATGATATCTCGAAAACTACGCATTTGCACAGGAAACGGATGGCAGATTCGTGCAGAACACCTCAAAATTGACCAGAAAAGTTTGCTCTGATTATAAAAAGAGTGGGTCAAAAAACGAATAATTACCTAGTTTTAATATATAACAACCTATAATTCCAAAATTCCTCAAAAACCTGTAATGTACTCTTGTAAAAAAATACCTATATTTTTAGGTTAATTTTGTAGGCTACTTTGAGAGTAGTAAAATAGTTGTACATTAGTTAGCCGACTTGAGATTGATGTTTTGCAGAATTCTATTATTATTAGGGGATGACTTGGATAACCTTGATAGCCCCAAGTGGTTTCATGTTTTCCAAATGAAATGTAATGTAACAAGTCCTATTTTAACCTCAGGCCTAAACTAGCCTACACCACGGTACCATATACGCTATACAGTACCATACCTTATTTCATTACATTTCAGTTGGAAAACATGAAGCCACTGGGGCCTATTCAGGTTGTGCAAGTCATGAGCTATATTTTATTATAATAATAATAATAATAATAATAATAATAATATCTTGCAAAACGCCAATCTCAAGTCAGCTAATTAACATACAGACTGTCATAATTTTAATACAAAATATTAACTTAATACATTGTATAACTACAAATATTACCATACAAATTGCCTAAGGTTTTGGGATAAAGCCCATTGGGAATATAGAAAATTACCATAGGTGGAACTAAAAAACAGAAGAATATGAAGACATTATGCCTGCTAGTTTGCTACATTAACAAGCAAGTCATGGGAGAACTTAGTGTTTCGTACCAAATTCTTGATGATGATTATGATTGGTGAGGGTTTATAATGGAGCAGCAGCAAACAGAAAGGCTATATCTTCCCGTCCAGTCTTAAAGGTTGTATGGGGTCAGCGACAAGAGAGGGCTTTCCGCAGAAGTCATCGAAGCAACAATACTATATATGTCATCAGGAAAACTAACGCAGCTTCACCACAGTGCTGGAAGTGTAGAAACGACAACCCAAAGCAAAAAGGAACGAACGAGAGCAAGTGACAAGAAAATCAGAATTCACTCAATCTACTGGTTGATGACAGAAACTGGAACAGGAGTCTCCAAATGTCAGTCCTGACTGGGGGAGAAAATTCAGTACCCGCAAGCAGGACCTCCAAACTAAGGACGGATATCCCCAGTCGACGTAGAGAAGACCGAAGTGTGTGTCACGTGCGGTTTCCGGTAATCCGCATCTGACACACAAGTGAGTCCACCAGGACAATACGGTGAAGGTAGGAATTAAGACCTATATGCCCCGATCGAAAGCGGAACAGGATTGAGGACTGAAAACGACCTAACGGAACATACCAGGATGTAAAGTCCCTTTCCCAATGAGAGTAGTCTTTATGCAATGCGGAATGAACTGAAGTCAGACATTCGCACCAGGATGGAATGGAGGATCTTTACGGAAGGCAGACTGTGTGCTGCCTGCGCCAAACAGTCCACCCTGAGATTACCTGAGATACCAGAATGTCCCGGGACCCAATGAAGAGCAACTATAACAGAAGAGCCAGCAGAGTGATGTAGAGTAGATTGAATCGTGTCTACTAAAACATGATAGGAAGTTGTCATGAGTGGCTGAATCAGTTGGAATGCCGTGCGAGGATCAGAGAAAAGGATAAAATAGGAGTGGGGAAGGACAGTATGTATCAGTAAGCCAAAATAATGCCTGCTGGATTGCATACAGTTCTGAAGCAAAGATAGTTTCCAGGAAAAGCAACGTGATGAAGAGGGAATAAATACAGCTGAAGAGCAGGAAGTCGGTGACGTAGCCTTTGAACCATCAGTGTAGAAGACAATATAATTATGAAAGACGGAGTCAACATAAAATAAAAATTGTGGAACAAGAGGTGCAGTCGAAGTTGGATCCCAAAATGGAAGATCAAGATGGATTGTGCAGACTAAGGGATCCCAAGAAGGAGTGGAAAGAAGAGGAAGTACTCTGTGTGTAAAGAGATGGAAGTTTTGGGAATAAGTGCAAAGGAAACCTTTGCAGTGGCGTAACTAGGCATACGCATTATATGCACATGCGCAGGGCCGGATTAAGGGGGGGGGCAGAAGGAGCAGCTGTCCCGGGACGCATTCTCGGAAGGGGCGCTAACTATCTATATTTGGCATATACTTAATTAAATATAACTTAGCATAAACATCACAATTAACTAATAGCGATACAATTAGTTGTTATTTATTAAAATTAAGCAAATTATTCCTAAAATGCCCCGGGGGCGCAAAAACATGTTAATCCGGCCCTGCACGTGCGTACAGGTTTTTTCGCGACTGGTTACTGGATAACACCTTTTCATTTATATTACTATATTGAGAATCTCTGCATCTCGATTCTATCATTGCACTGGAGAACTATGAACAACCTCTAGTCTCTTTATTAGGGTCAGGGCCGCCGCTTCCATTAGGCGAGGTTAGTAAATGCTAAGGGCGCCAAAGATCTGGGGGGCACCAGCGCCTCCCGCCCTGTGCACGTCTGATAGTATTATGTAAGAACAACATGAAAAAAATAATGAAGGAATGAGAAGCATAGACAAATGATGAAAGGTTGTACGACGTATGTACACCAGTTTAGCTTGACTGATATTTACATAATTAACTTATTCATCTTATTGGGTCATTATAGAACTTTCACTATCACGACCTTTAACCCTTTATGGACGGGAGTCGTAAATAAGCGATTTAAAAATGTTGCGCGCACAGACGGGAGTCGTCAATAAGCAACTCGGCTTATTTACGGCTTAATATGAGTTCCGGGAGTCGTCAATAAGCGAATAACTGTTTTTATGTGACATATGCCCTTCTTGCTTGGAAAAAACAGTAGATATGTCCTTTTTGCACGCATATTTTAGCACTTTTGAGCGTTCTGATTTGTTACTACATATGCCTCGCTTTACTTGCTGTTTTGATTGGTCATGACACTTTCTTGAACTGTGAAATGATTTTATAATTTTATAATAAATGTATGTATTAGCAAATTAAAATAGATCAGTGTAAGGCAAATAGTTTCTTCAATATGGTACCTTGATTACTTTGTGGGCAAACCCAATCGTGAAGTGGGAGGCGGGTGGGGCGCCAGCTGCAGTCCTGCTAAGGGCGCCAAATAGGCTGGCGCCGGACCTGATTAGGGTATATGCTGCGGAGTCATAGATAAAGCCAGCATATCGCAGTTTGCTTAATATAAAAGCGTTGTAAAAGGACAGCAGCATTCTCCTATCTGCACCCCACCAATATGAGGAAGCAGGCTTCAGTGCATTGATATGGGTACTTGGGTAGTGCACCTCGCTACAAGATGGGTGATATGAAAAGATCACGTAAGGTATAAAGACTATTAAAAACCAGGCAGAGGAATTTGAGAGTGAAGACTGTATGGATCTCAACAAAATCAATTTTTAGTAAAAGACAGAGGATGCTCCGTTAATGATTGAAGTATATTAGTTTTGTTTTGTATTTACAGTGAGACCCCACGCTGAGCATCAAGATGTAAACTCGTTTACTGCTGTCTGAAGGTGTTGCTGAACTTCAAATTGAGTTTTACCCACCACAAAGAAGGCTGTGTCATCAGCAAATTCAGAAGACTGTACGGGATCTATAATCCGACAAGTCGGAGAGATTAAATAAAAAAATAACAAAGGACTCAAAACAAAACCCTGAGGCACCCCACGGGGAACAAACGGGACTGGGAATTCTGTATTTGAACCCTATATAATCTATTATCCAGATAGTTTGCAAGCCAGCGAAGGAGGCGACCACGAACTACAGTCCGTCCTCGTTATCTGTTTTTTCGCTTACTCGTCGTTAATCGATTAATACCATGTCCTGTAAACGTTCTAATAGTGACTCTAGTGGTTTTATGAGTAAAAGCCCCAGGAAACCTGCGACAGTGGGAATAAAATTAGGCATTATTAAATGTACAGAACAAGGTGAGCGTGGTGTGGATATTGCCAGACATTTTGGAATTCTACCGACGACAGTTACCAAATCATGGTAAGTTACCCTTCTCAATTCATTGTTTAATTTTATTGATTTATTTATTGTTTGATATTCATTTTATGCAGTGGTGTAGTGCTAAATAAAGAAGTGGGGGAACGCATTTTGAAAGTGTTACTCAGATGCGGGGGGGACAATGGCGACCGCGGCGAGCCCATAGAGCTGGGGGTCCGGGGGCACTGTAAGCCCCCCGGGAAATCTTTTGAAATCTGACCAATTTCAGGGATATTTTGAAATCATATGCACTGGATATTAGGATATATTCCAAGGTTGAAGATGCAGCATTTCCAGTGTCATTAGATATACGACATCCAGTACGATCAATAAAAATAGCTAACAACTGGAATGATTAGGCCCTAACTAAAAAAAAGTTAACAACTGGTACGCCGTGGTGACTGTTTCACCAGATCTTTATAGGCTAGCATTGCCTCAGTCGAAGCTAAAAGAAATGAAACAGTTAATGATTCTTTCACATATTTCTTCTAAGGGTGTGAATTAAAATTTCATGACGTTAGAGATTTGTAAGTTCGGATTTATTTGAAATAGTGAGGGAACGCCGTTCCGTCTACCAAAAAAAGTAAGGGAACGCCGTCCCCACGCATTCCCACAGCACTACACCACTGATTTTATGTCCTTGGAGACTTATACTGTGTTATATCAAAGCTAAAAACATGTTAGAAAGTCATTTTACAACTATTAAAGGCACTTTATACTTAAGACCGGGGACCTGGGAACGTAATCCTCATTTATAACATTGGGTCTAATGGAAATCGTTATGCGTTATCCGTCGCATTTTCAAGGAACCAATTAACGACGGATATCGGGGATCGACTGTATTAAAGTGGTGAGTTTATACAGTAGGCCTGTATGGGAAACAGAATCAAATGCATGACTAAGATATAACTAAAACAAACTTCCAATCTTTCAGAGCCAATCGGATGAACGTCTCCAAGCTGACCAATTGATCAGTAGTACTTCCACGGTCCGCCCCTCCTAAACCTACACTGAGTAGTACGGAGAAGAGCAGTAGTTTTCAAATACCATTTAAGACGACCGTGGATAATCTTCTCAAACAGCTTACTAAAACAGGACAGAAGGCAGATAGGACGGTAAGACGAAGGCAGGGAGGGATCATGGTCCGGTTTCAATATGGGAAGGAGAATTGCCTCACCCCACTAGGAAGGTGTGACAACGTGAAGGTGTTAGACCCCGTTAGGTATTAGGTTATTAAAATAGACCGTAAAGGTACTTACAGGTGCTTTGATTTAGATCTTCTTTCAGGCCTACCATTTGTGCCAGCGTCAACCAACTTGGACCAACTTAGACCTAATTTATTAATTCAGAAGCAATAGACTACCCCTAACTGACATAATAATTAGACCACTTAACCTAATCACCAAATTAAAGTTAGAATCAACGATTGCTGCAGATAGGAAAATACATGCTGTTTAGGTCAGCCCAATAAACGAACAAGCCCCGTCTTCCTGTTTATCTTTTTATGTTGCCGTTTAGTTTCTTTTAAGTGACTTTTCCCTTCAATGACTTTAGATATATATATATATATATAATATATATATATATATATATATATATATATATATATACACGCGCCGGTGTAACGTTGAAAAATGAGATACACCTCATTATTCAACGTTGAATAATGAGGTGCATCTCATTTTTCAACGTTAAATAATGGGGTACTGTACACCTCAATTTTCAACATTGAAAAGTGACGTACATTGTTGAAAAATGAGACATTTCGTTGAAAATTGAGTTGAAGTAGGCTACAAGTTAAAGTAGCCCCTCAGAGTTTGACCGTTCAAGGCTCAGCTGGGATTCTGAACCCATTCAAAATAAATAAAACTAGCGGAGCGACCCGGCGTTGCCCGGGCGGGTGGAAGTTGAACGCTATATATATATACAGTGGTGGGCACCGTTAACCAAAAAGTTAACTTCGTTAACCGTTAATCCGTTAATTCGTTAAGCATGTAACGGAAGTTACCGATAAACCGTTAACGTTAACTTTTATTATAAAAAAAATGAAAAACACAATACGTATATATAATTTAATTTTCCCTCTTCTTCTCGTTCTCCATTTTGTCCATGAGATGCATGTTGCCCTTCATGAAAATTAGCATATCAAAGTTTTCATCAGACAGGGATGATCTCTTGGCCCTCAGGATGTCCTTGCCCATAGAGAACAAACGCTCCACTGCAGCACTGGAGGGGATGGCTGTGTTGAACTTGATGAACAAGTCCACCAACACTTGCTCACCCAAGAAGGCAGCATCTGTCAGCAAGTCCTTGGAGTTGGTCTCCAGCCAGGTCTTGACCAAGTTCTGGGCCTTGCCCTTGAGTGACCTGTGGCTTCTGCTGCTCTCTTTTGTCTGGATGACAGCACTGAAGAAATCCTCCTCCTCCTCCTCCTCGTTGTTGCTGCCTCCACTGTTGCTGCCCACTTCGTTGGACTGCTGCTTCATGGCCTCCTCGACTGTACCCTCCATGCTTTTCCTCACCCTGGCGACCTTGGTGTTGTCATACTTGTCCAACCAGATGAGGCGAAACCTGGGCTGGAAGGCAGCAGCCAGCTGGCATTCGTCATCCTCCAGGAGGGGCCCAAACCTTTTGTCGATGCCTGCCAAAAGTGCGTCGACAGGATCAACCGGGTAGAAAAATAATTATGGGGATTTTAAAGATGTGGTACCTAGAAGTACCGCCAGGACATAAAGGGTTAAGGTGAAAACGCTCCCATTGTAAGACATCAATTGACTTAATTTATGTCATCAAAGTGACATGAGAATTGAAATCTTACCTGATCAGTTTTATGGTTCTTGAAATGTATCAAGGAGACTACTAATAAGGTACTCACAGACATATTATAAATATACATGACTTACTTGACAACGATTATTTTTAAATATTCACTAGCACAAACATGTTGCGCAAGAGACAGACTGCAAATGAAACGAATGTAGTTATTTGTTGTAATTGTTACATATATATTATTGAAAGTGCCTTAAAATGCTCGTGATATTTCTTGAAAGAAGTTGAAACATTCAACTCAAATGGCAAATCTTTCCGCCTGATTTTACAGTCGACCATGTTTTGCTCAAACCAATGCCATAAATAACTACCATATTTGGTAAGACACAAATTGTGGCGACTGAAACAAATATATCGCCTGATTTTGCACTGCGGAAATGGAAATTCGTTCATCACTATTAACAGTGGCGGATTAATTGCGCACCTGCTCAGCACTGAAAATAATATAAACTTTTAAACGTTTATTTATAAATTTTTTGGGTTAACGGACTTGAGTTAACGGAAGTTAAATGTAACGGAAGTTAATTAGTCCGATAATGATTTTCAAAGTTAACTTAAAAGTTAAATCGTTAACGAAAAAGTTAACTTCGTTAATTAACGATTAACGGATTAACGGTTTGTGCCCAGCTTTGTATATATATATATATATATATATATATATATGCCCGGTTACGTCAACTGTACGCTTTGACGATTGTTTAGGTTAAGTCGTAATATTTTCGTGAAAACTAACAAAAATATCATGACTTAACCTAACCAATCGTCAAGGGCGTACAATTAACCTAACAGGGCATTCAGTTGACCTAACTGGGCCTGGGCATTCAATTAACCTAACCGGGCATATATATATATATATATATATATATATATATATATATATATATATATATATATATATATATTATAATATATATATATATATATTATATATATATATTAGGGTGATGCAAAATAACTTATCATTTCAAAAACTTGAAGACACCCTCTAATTTTATTTAATTTAGTGTAAAAACTGAACATGCAAAATTTCAGCACAATTGAAGACATTTTAGAGGTTGCTACCATCCATTGAACATTTTGTATATTGTTATTTTTCAGTTTGTATTTATTGTACATTTATTTATTTTGCAGATTTCATCAAAAATGGTAGTCAGCAACATATAGCAGTCATAACAGACTCTGAACCTGTAGTGCCTTGCACCACAAGATTATTCTTTATTAGTGAAAACTGCCACAAATTGGCATGAGTGAATTATTTAAATCTAAATAAATAAATACAAGTTAAATGTCTAGTGATCAAATTTAATTCTTAAGAATTCAGAGTGGTGTGACTAGACATGAATGGGCTTTTAAGGATTATTGTGGCTGGTTGGTAAAATTATTAAGTAAAAACAAACTTGTGTGCAACGACAACACAAAGGACGCCAAAAAAAAACATTATTCGAAAGCACCCCGCTAGCAAGCAAAGTTCCTTTGTGACAAGGTTGTCATTGTGGCTATTATTATTACCATATTATTATTACTGTATTATTATTGTTACTATTATTATTACCATATTATTATTACTGTATTATTATTGTTACTATTATTATTACTATATTATTATTACTATTATTATTACTATTATTATTACTATATTATTATTACTATATTATTATTACTATTATTATTACTATTATTATTACTATTATTATTATTATTACTATATTATTATTACGATATTATTATTACTATACTATTATTATTACTATTATTATTACTGTATTATTATTATTAGTTTATTATTAGTATAATTATTATTATTCCTATTATTTGTATTTGTATTATTGCATATTCATTATTATAATCAGTATTATTTGCAGACTGTTATATATTAGCCAAACGGGCCATTATTTAATCTCACCATTATAAGTCCATCAAAGTTGTTACGGGTAAAAATCCCCTTTGCATATACTCATTAATTGTTGTCAATAAAATATAAAAATTCATATTGATTTAATAATCAGTCCTTCCCTTCTTTTATTAAAAATTAACTTTGCGCCGCAGTGCCGGATGCCAATCTAGTACTTGGGCGCTGGTGACCCTGGCATATAGTTAATTATCTACGTAAACTTGTAAAGGTCTAAATAAATAAAAATGGACTCTTACAATTGGTCACTCCGGAACCTCTTTCCGTAAACCTTCTCATCCCTTTCATTGCTATAGACGCCGTGGCCGAACATTCTAGAATCATTTCTTTGCTGTGACGTCACTGTGGCGGCCGCGTCAGTGTAAGTGCGGCGTCACTGACTCAGTATCTTTGCTGCCTTCGCTGAGAGTGGTTGTATAGCAGTTGCTGAGTTGCACTCATGGAGCGGCATACGCGTCACAAAACAGTTGTTTGGCTCATAGGACATCCTATAGAGTCCTTCAAAGAAACCCAGCTTCCATCTAAAAGGGAAACATTAGCATTGTTTATGAACTACAAGATCAATAAAAGCAACAGGTGAAAACAGCGGCTTTGTTGACTGCTAGAGATGTTATGGATGTGTGGGAAAAGGCACGCATCCCAACAGTGTTGAAATGTCATGTCGTGGAGAGAGTAAAGAAACTTTTCAACGAGTGGGAGAAACTAAAGAAGAACAGAAATAATAAGAAGAAGCAATCACCTGCACTACTTCAAAAACAAGAGAGCTGGCAAAATGACTTGCAAGATCTGTTTGACATTGCACATGCAAGTGCTCTTGACATGATAAAGATAGATGAAGATCGTGAGTTTTTGATGCTGCAACGACAAAAAGGAAGAAAAGGCAAAATGTCTGGAGTGGATAAAGTTTTTTCACAAATGGAAGAGATTGCTAGAGAAAAGGAAACATTGCTTGAAAAGAAAAGAAAGAGGGAAACAGCCGTTTTCGAAGCAGCAGTGCTCTCAAGTTCAAGTCCTTCAAGTTTGAATGAAGATAGTTCAAAATCAGAAGAAGAATTTGTTGCTGACCCTCAGCAGCCATCAACTTCGAGACAAAGTAGATCAAAGTCTAAGAGTGCAAAGCTTATGGATTCTTCAATGCTTGTATCTCTTGATGCTGCAAAAGTAAGTGATAGAGCTGCTTCGGAAATCTTGATCCCAACAATCAATGCTCTTGGGCAAAACCCTGAAGAATACAGTGTTAGCTATTCATCGATACGGAGAGCAAGACAAAGGAACCGCAAGACAATGGCAGAAAATTTGAAGCAGGATTTCGAAACAAATTGCCCTCTCCAAATACATTGGGACGGCAAACTACTGGAAGATATTACTGGTCATGAAATGTTGATCGACTGCCAGTTCTAATTTCCGGCCAAGGAGTTGATCAGCTTCTTGGTATTCCCAAACTTGCCAGAGGAACTGGTCAAAACATTGCAGATGCTGTCCATCAGTTAGTATTGGAGTGGAATATATCTGACCAAGTGAAGGGCATGTGTTTTGACACCACTGCCTCCAACACAGGTTCTAAGAGTGGTGCTTGTATGTTACTAGAGCAAAGATTGGATAAAGATATGCTGTGGCTGGCTTGCCGACATCATATTTTCGAAATAGTGTTAGAAGCTGCAGTTTCTGTCTCCTTGCCATCTTCTAGTGGCTCTGACATACAACTGTTTAAGAGATTCAAAGCAAAGTGGGTGGAAATTGACAAGAACAATTACCAAACAGCAACAGATGACCCTAACATTGCAGAGAAAATCTCAGATGCTGAAGAACTCATTCAATTTGCTCAAGCTCAGCTTGATGAACAGCAGCCTCGTGATGACTACAAGGAATTGCTCGAGCTAACGCTCATTTTCATCGGTAGTGCCCCCAAGTCAGGAATCAGCTTTAAAGCACCCGGAGCTTATCACAGAGCACGATGGATGGGCAAGCTAATTTACTGCATTAAAATTTGGATGTTTAAATCTCAGTTTAAACTAACTGAGAGAGAGGAAAAAGGACTGAGAGATGTTTGCTGCTTTTCAGCTGCGATATACATCAGATCGTGGTACCTGGCACCCATACCCTCATGCGCCCCCCGTTCAGATTTGCATTTTGTGCAAAGTCTGCAGCTCTACAAGCAAAAGGATGACAAAATTGCAAGTGCTGCACTCAATAAGTTTTTGAGACATTTGTGGTACCTCTCTGAGGAGCTTGTGGCGCTTGCATTTTTTGATTCAGCTGTTTCGCATGAGACAAAAAACAAAATGAAGCATGCTCTGCAGAAACCAGTTGACTCAAAACCGAGCAAACGAGCATCAATAAATCCTGAATCAGCTGGGCAGAAACAACTGCAGGATTTCGTTACTGCGAACACAAAAAGATTCTTTGAAATCCTAGAGGTGCCTTGCACTTTTCTTGAAAAAGATGCTGAAGAATGGAATGATGATGAAAGTTATGCGAATGCAAGAGATATCGCATATGGACTCAAAGTGGTAAACGACATTGCGGAAAGAGGTGTACGACTGATGGAGGAATACAACAAACTGATAACCAATGATGAAGAGCAGAAACAATACCTTCTTCAAATTGTTAAAAGTTACAGGTCGTCACTCTCAAACAAAAACAAGAAAACATTACTCTTGCTTCACAAAAAACGAAAATAAACATACATAAGTGGTTATGATATGCAAAACGAAAATAAACATACATAAGTGGTTATGATATGCCTACTGGGGAAACTTCCACATAAAAAAAAGTTAACGCGCTATACGCTGTACCTCAGAGGGTGGTGCGGAAATCAGCGTTCCTATTATTTACTATTTTATGAGCTCACTACGTACTATAGTCTAGAATGTCATCGTTTTTTTTCAAACTAGGTTAACTAGGTACATATCAAATCGGCTCCGGCGAAAATATCAACAAAACAATATTTTTGAGCACAAACTGATATACATTTATTTTTAAAGCTTGGTAGCAACCTCTAATTTTCTCTTTTTCAACCCCAAATTTCGCATACAATGCTTTCTTAGGAATATGAATAAAATAGGAGGGTGTCTCCCTGAAAATTGAAAAAAAAAAAATTTGACCCCTTTTTTGCATCACCCTAATTATATATATATATATATATACATTCAACTGCAAAGAACACGCAGTATAAATAACGTAAAGAACGACGCTTGTATAGGAGATATTCCGCGCAAGACGAGAGAGAGAAAACGGAACAAATGAAAAAATGAAGTACCACCTAGGAATCGAACCCGGGATCTTCCGATTGCCGGTCAGACGCGATACCATTACACCATGGACTCCACTCTTCCAAATGCCGTAATTCTTCTACATACTCGCAGAAACCAATGCCCCAAGGGGGCACCCTCGCATGCCGTAACATTATATACATTCAACTGCAAAGAACACGCAGTATAAATAACGTAAAGAACGACGCTTGTATAGGAGATATATATATATATTTAGGGTGATTCAAAAAATCAGTTTTTTTTTAATTGTTCAACCTGTATTTTTGTTCCCTATGACAAAAAAAAGTAGTGTATGCCAAATTTGGTGAATTTTAAATAAAATTTACTATGTGCTACCAGGCGTCAAAGTTTCCCTTTTTTTCAATTTGTTTGTTTTTACAACTTATGATTTTATGTTTAATTGTTTATATTTCAGAAGTTTTAATTAATGGTTTATATATTAGCTTGCTTTTAATTGTTGTTTGGAACTTGTAATTTTGATACCAATTAATCGATTATGGAAGCTAGGCCTAACTCATCATCACCTAGTTGCTCAGTTGGGAGAAGTTCTACAAGATCACCTAGTTGCTCAGTTGGGAGAAGTTCTACAAGAAAAGAAACTGAAGTATGGCTAATTGGGCAGCCCTCTGCAGTACTAAAACATCCGTATTACCATCAGAGAAGGAAATGATGGGCCTCTTCATGCACTACAGAAATATTAAAAAGCGAGGCATTAGAGAATCATGCTACTCTACTGCAGATGATGTGCTAGCAGTTTGGAAAAAAACAGGAATACCAGCAAAACAGAGTACATGTAGTAGATAAAATTCAAGGAATACTGAAGGAATGGCAGCTGCTTAAGAAAAACAAAGCAAACAAATTGAAAAGATCACAAAATCTATATTATAATAAGAGAGCCGTCCGTCCGTCCGTCCGTCACACTTTCAGAAATTGTGAGAAAAAATTGTATTACGGGCGGAAATGTGAAGCTCAAGATTTTCATGACTGTGTTCTTTTCTGTAGTTTAGCCTGTCTGTTTTCTGTTTGTGAAATTTATCCAGGTCAGTAATGGGGGAAGGGTGGGGGTTGGGGTAATGGGGGATGGGTGGGGTAATGGGGAGGGGTGGGGGTAATGGGGAGGGGGTTAGCCCCCAAGTTGCATGAATGGGGGTGAGGAGGTTTTGGGAGATACCAGATTCAGAAATGTTGACACAATGTGAAGCTCAAAATTTTCACGGCTGCGTTCTTTTCTGTAGTTTAGCCTGTCTAACCGTCAGCGAAGCGACGGGAACTGTACTAGTTTAAATAATAAAGAAGAAAAGTGGAAAGATAAACTGGAAAACTTATTTGACATTGCTCATGAGAATGCTATGCAGCTTATAAAAATAGAAGATGACAAGAAATTCTTGAAAATGCAACGTGACAAAGGACGTCATGGAAAAGTGGGTACCATTGATAAGGCTGTTGCTAAAAAAGAGCAAAGAGCAGCAGAAAAGCAACATTATGAAAAGAGGAAAGCAGAAGAAGAGATCAAAAGAAAGAAGAATGAAGAGGCTGTCATACTCACCAGTACATCATCAGAATCAGAATCAGAGGAGAGTAAAAGTGATGAATCTGGTTTCTGTGCTGCACAACCTTCAACATGGAAAAGTAAGGTAGGCAAACGTAGAAAATTGTTTGATGATAAATTATTAGGAAGTCTTGATGTTGCAAAATTGAGTGACAGAAATGCGTCTCTAGTTTTAATGCCAACAATCAGACATCGCTTGAATGGGGCATCTGCGAACAAATAAAATGCATGTGTTTCGATACAACGGCAGCCAATACTGGTCCTAGAAATGCTGCAGCTATTCTTCTAGAACAAAAATTCGACAACGATTTATTGTGGTTGGCATGTCGACACTGTTGAAAAAAGTGGTTAGAAATAACCGCATATATTTCCAAAGAAAATATAAACAAAATAAATAAAAATAAAAACCCTCGTTTCTAACCAACTAGTGAAGTTGGGTTTCCCTAATTAACCAAAAGAAGGAAAAAAAAAGTTTCTGGGACAAAGAAAAACGGAGCTTTGCCCAGTCTTGAAAATTTTTGACCGCATGAAGCGGGCCCTTTTTTCTCAAAAAAATTAAAATGCTCGTGGTTACCCAAACCGGGAAACTGAGCCAACCTTCAAACCTAACAACCTTTAATTAAATCGTATCCTTAATTAATAACCACTGCAATTAATCAAAACCCATGTTTAACTAAATAGAGGCCGATCAGAACTAGGTGCAAGTAAGTTAAAGAAAATAACTAAGGTAAGAGAAAAACTAGGTACCTAGACGAAACTCGAACCGGGCTACAACGGCCCTAACTCAATAATTAAATGGCTGTTATAGCCCCTATTAAAACCTAAAGGCAATATAGCCCTAACTTAACTTAAATAAAACCTTCTAAACCTTAAACCTTTAAAACCAAAAACTTAAGGGCAATCCAGCCCTAGCCTAACTTAACCTGCAAAACCTAGGTCTGGGAAATAGCCCCTACAAATAAATAACCTAGCAGTGTGTTAAACAATAACCTAAAACTTAACAACGAAAATTAAAAAAAAACTGGAAACTAAATGAAACTTATGAATCAGTTAGAAACTGAAAGGGTAACGTTCAACTGGCAACTTCATTTTTGGTAAGTCTAAATTAATTTTGATGAATTTAGCTTCACCATAGTTAGTAATCTGGCTGCTGACCAAATTTAATCTGAAAACCACTGCAACCTACAGTGAAAAAGTCTGTAGCTGTGTTGACAGTGTCTAAATAGGCCATTATTATTTCTATAATTACCGAGTCTATTTAAAGTAAACTTAACCTTAATACTACACCTAAATAAAAATAATATCTCTCAAGCTAAATAATAAATTTTTCAATATGGCGCCCCCGGGTGGGCAGTCGAGAAGTTAGTTACCCTTTTTTTGTTTTAATTCTGATACATAGTTTTAAATCCAGTGAATTAAATTTTTTACATAATCTGAAAATTTAAATATAAATATCATTTATAAAAACCTAAAAATGGCTAATCAAACTGAAGCCACTCGTGGAAAAAGTATGGAGACCTGGTTGGGAAGTGATGTGGAAGCACTTGAAACTAGTAAACTGGTAAAAAGGAGGGGAGCAATCAGAACCTCAGCTACTAAACTTTTAGCTACAATCAAAGAGAGATTGGACTGAGGAACAAAAAAATTCACATGCTCGGCTTTTGTCCTCACAACTGGACAAGTTACAAAATCTAGACGAGGAAATCCTTAGAATGTATGTTTGTTCCGAAGGCTTCTCAGAGGATAAACAAGAAGAACTAGATGAAAAAATAGTTATTACCACTTTGAAATAGATCAAATGATACAAGCATTAACAACTAAAAAAGAAAATAATGCCGAAGCCAAACCTAAACTAAGAATAAGTACTAAAATTCCTGAGCTTCAAATATTACCATTTGATGGAAATCCCTCTAAATTTCAAAACTTTAAGACCTCATTCAGAAACATTTATGATAACATAGGTCTTTCCGAAGAAGAGAAATTTGCCTACCTAAAACAACATTTGAGTGGAAACCCTGCCATTCAAATAAACTGCATGCAAGAAAGTAAAACATCTTATGAAGAAGCATGGCAGCAGTTGGAGGGCTGTTATGCAACACCAGGCCAAATTAAATTCTCCATAATAAAATCCCTTTTAACTAAATCCATAATAACCAAAAATTTTAAATCACTTCATGACTTTCAAGCAGATATGCACTCTACCATAAATTTAATGCAAACTCAAAATTAGAATTAGAAGATATACTCTTGTATGTATATTATAATAAACTAACTCAAGAAACTCAGGAATTTTTAAGAACTTGTGGGTTTAAACTCGATGACCCCTTTAATAATTTTAAAGAAGCAATTGCTGAAGTTACCAAAACCTTAGCTAATGTTAATTTTGATCTGGAACAAAGTGAGTTAACTACCTTGATACCTAAACAAAAAGAAACTTCTCTCCAGAACCAGCCAGAAAACCATGGTATTCTGGCCAAACTACAGCTGCTCTGGCGGTTTCTACCCAAAGACAATCCTCAAGAAGAGCTCAATATACTGACCAGAGAGAACCTTACTGCAAATTGTGTAAGAAAAACTCTCACAGAATCTCAAAATGTGATTCTTTCCCTGAAAGTTGGGATAAACTGAAAAAACTTGCTAAATTAAATTATTGTACTAAATGTACCTCATCTAAACACCAAGCCAAAGAATGCCCATTTCTTTACAACCCTGTTCATTTTGTAGGTTTTCTAACCATTTATCCTTCCTTTGTACCAAACAAAAAGGAAAACCAGAGGAAGATAAGAAAACCAAAACCAGTACGGAAGTAGCTACCCAAAAAGAAAACTCCAAACAAGGGAAACAAGTTACTAACTTATTAAGTTTAAAAAACACTGATCAAGAAGTAGCATTAATCCCTTCCATGCAAATGAGAATAAGAAACTCAGAAAAATCAATTAAATGCAGAGCACTTTTGGATAATTGTAGTCAAGCCAGCTACATTACCAAGGAACTCGTGAAAAAATTAAATCTTCCAACTAAACACTACGAGGATCCATAACCATAACAGGATTTATAGCCGACAAGAAACAACCAAATTATGAAGTAGCTATAATTAAATTGGAGGATTCTAGAAACCCTGGAAACTACCAAGAAATAGAAGCTATCATAATTGATTGATATTAATATGAATATGAAGTTCCAGGATTACTGAAACTTCAAACTTATTTAAAATCATTAAATTATCAGCTTGCAGATCACTTTGAAGCTGATGAAGTGGCTGACTTCATGTTAATTTTTGGGGCTGCAACCCACAAACTTTTTGCCCTCAGCAGTCATCAGATTCATACTGCCTCTTGTTATAAATCTCCCTATGGAACTTTACTTTTATTGGGTTTCCCTTCAGATTACTACCCTGAAAAAGAAAAAGAACCAATAAGAGATCAGATCAGCTTCTGTATTACCAACCCGCTACCTACTAGTACAACTTCTAATGAAGATCTAAAAAAAATTGAACACCAGATTACAAATTTAGCAAACTAGAAAACTTGGGTATTTCTGGGGATGAACCATTTTCAAAAAGAAAAAGATCTGATTGCAAACTTTGAAAAGGAAGTTAAAATAGAAGATGAAAGATTGTCTGTTAAGGTACCATGGAATGACCAAAAAGATAAAATTTCACCAAACTTTAACTATGCTATTAGCAGGTTAAAGTCCACTTGCAAAAAATTAAAAAAAGATAACTTAATGCAACCTTATTCAGACATCCTTGAACAACAATTCCAGGAAGGAATAATAGAAGAAGTACCTCTAACAGAACACTTAAGACAAGCAGGAAATTTTTTACCTCATTTTCCCGTAGTTCGCCCTGGGGTACAAACAACTAAAGTTAGGATTGTAGTAGATCCCTCGGGTAAAAGCAAACCAGAAGAAATAACCGTAAATGATGCTACTGAGGACTGCCCTTCACTCCTACCTCACTTAGCAAAATTGTGCATTAAATTAAGGCATGGTAAATATTTGATGATTGGGGACATTCAAAAAGCATATTTACAACTTAAATATCAAACAGAATTTGACTGCAATGCCCACAAAATTCTGTGGGTAAAGAATACCCAATTGGCTCCAAATGACAACAACCTGATCTGCTATAAATATAGAAGAGTTACCTTTGGCAACAAAAGCAGTCCATTTTTACTACAACAATCTCTACAACACATTTTAATGAACAACAAAACCAAGTGGCAGACTACCTAGCTAACCGCTTTTACATGGACAATGCTTTAATTAATGCCAACAATCTCTCAGAACTCAAAGACCTTTACAATTATAGTGTAAACACTTTAATTGAATATAATTTGAAGCTATATGAATGGGCCTCTAATCACTCAGAACTTCAAGGACTATTTGAAAAACATGACATAGCCTCCTCCGAAGATAAAGAAAATGTAAAACTATTAGGATATGGTTGGAACACAAGTGCTGATACACTCCATCTAAAAACTGTAAACTTGAACTCAGAAGCCAAAACTAAAAGAGAAATACTAAGTTCTGTGCAATCATTGTTTGATCCAATTGGATTTGTTGCACCCTTAGTGTTTAAATTAAAACTCTTCATGCAGAAAGTAACAGCTACCAAAAAAAATTGGGATGAATATCTAGAACTGGAAATGCTGCGTGAATGGAAAAAACTTTGTAAAGAAATAAACAAAGTGGAATTTCTGAATTTTCCTAGACAAGCTTTTGAAAATCCCAAACCTCTCATGGAAAATCTTCAACTCCACATCTTTTGTGATGCCAGCCAAGAAGGTTATGCAGTAAGTTGCTATCTAGTTGGAAATGGAAAATCCGAACTAATTTACGCTAAATCAAGAGTCAATCCCAAATCAAAAAATTGGACCATTTGTAACTTGGAATTAATGGCAATCTGCCTAGGAACCAAAGTCCTAGAATACCTTAAAGAAACCTACCTAGAAGAAAACTCAGAAAACCAAAAGTTCTTCAAAACAATAATTTGGACAGACTCACAAGTGGCTTTAAATTGGACTGCTCAAAAATCTCTAAAAATGAAATCAATCTTTGTAAAAAACAGAGTGAAAGACATTCAGGAAGCAACAAGAAACTTAAACCATCACCTGGAATTCAGACATGTAGCAGGAGAAGACAACCCAGCAGACCTACTCACCAGACCAATATCTTTCAAGAAATTTCAAAAACTTCTTCACTTTTACCAACATGGTCCCACATTTTTGAGAAATGAAATTGAATGGCCCACCAACTTAATTTTTAACCCCCACCAAGAAACCTTACAGACAACAATAAATGTGTGTCAAACAACTTGTAAAGAAATAAATGAAAAAACTCCCTTGTTAAATATGGAAAGATTCTCTAACAGGAAAAAACTGGTCAGAATCACTGCCTATGTTCTACGGTTCATAGAAAACTTAAAGTACTTCCGCACTCACAAATATAACCCCAAATGTAACCTGACAATGGAAGAACAAATTGCTGTCTTGGAGAAAAATCATACAGCTTACAAAACTAAGGCCACAAATTACTGGCTAAAATTAGTCCAGCAACAACATTTCTCAAAAGAAAAAGAAATAATCCACAAACTAAATAAAGGAGAAAAAGTTGAGGACCTAACAAAGCTGCAAAAGAATCTAAAACTCTTCATTGACAAAGAAGGGTTAGTCAGAACAATGGGGAGATATAAATATGCAACTAACCTTAACTATTCTGCTAGGTATCCTGTACTACTGCCGAAAATTCTCATTTAACAACGTTAATTGTAACTGAATGTCATGCAAAAGCCAGTCATGCAACCTTAGCTACCACATGCAATTTCCTCAGACAGGAATTCTGGATCCCCAAAATAAGGCAAGTAGTTAAAAAGGTTCTGAAACAATGTCTGTTTTGCCAAAAATACTTTGCCATGGCTTATGAAGTGCCTACTACTGGACCCTTAGTAACGGAACGTTTAAGCTATGAAAAACCCTTTGAAAAAACTGCCCTTGACTATGTTGGTCCAATTTCTGTCCAGGATGAGAATAACCAATTCATGAAAGTCTACTTATTATTGTTCACTTGCTGCGCCACCAGATTCACCAGCCTTCACATCTGCACTGACCTTTCTGCTAAAACCTTTTTAAGAGAACTCTACCATTTGTCCTTAAACTACTCCCTTCCAAAGGTTTTGATTTCAGACAATCAATCCACCTTCAAAAGATCTGAAGATTACCTTAAACATTGGTTCCAAAATGTTCTTGTGTCTCAGTACCTCTCTGATCATGGTATCCAGTGGAAATTTACAGCAGCCTATTCACCCAGAACCTTAGGAATAGCTGAAAGAATGGTGGGTTTAGTCAAAAGAGCCCTCTATACCTCCCTAAAAGGAAGAAAAATCCCGTTAACTGAACTAAAAACAATTGTTCTTGAAATAATGAACACAATTAATTCAAGACCACTCACTTATGTTAATTCAAATGAAGATCCTTCCTCTGATCTACTAACTCCTTTCAAGTTGCTTTTTGGGTATGACAATACCAAATTCAACTTTTTAACCACTAATGATACCCAAGAAGCTGTTAATGAAGACGATCAGGTGGATGCTGATTATATGACAACAACAGAGGACAAAGAAAGAAAGAAAATACTGGATTACTTTCATAAGGGAGCTAAACAATCTCAAGAAATCAAGAAAAGATGGCGATACGAATATTTGAGTAGTTTGAGGGAAAAAGAATACCAACAACACAAACAACCAGTAAGTAAAGAACCTAAAGTAGGAGAACTATGTCTCTTAGATGAAAATTCTATGAATCCCAAATACTTCTGGAAGATTGCTGTAATTGAAACATTACACCCAGATGAAGATGGCATAATCAGGCATGTAACTGTAAAAACACCCAATGGTCATCTCTCCAGAAGACACATATATCGGTTATACCCACTGGAAATAACTGATAAGCCGAATATTGACCTGGAAGAACTGGAAAATTCTTCCACAGAATCAGGAACTGTAGATTCTCCTGACACTACTACTGCCGCTACTCAACCCCGACCACAAAGACAAGCTGCAGTTAGATTTCGGGAAGAACTGCAAAGGAAAATACAGAGTGGATCTTTGTGAAGACCACAAATAGAAAATTGTAAATAATTGTAAATAGCTATAACTTAGGACCAACGTTCTACAGAAAAGACGCTTTCATCTTCATATTTCACCTAAAAGGAACTTTTCTGAAGAGCATGTCATTTTCATTCAAAAAAAAATAAAATAAAATTTCCCAAGAATACAATTCTGGGTAAATTTTTCCCCTTGGGGGGAATGTTGAAAAAAGTGGTTAGAAATAACCGCATATATTTCCAAAGAAAATATAAACAAAATAAATAAAAATAAAAACCCTCGTTTCTAACCAACTAGTGAAGTTGGGTTTCCCTAATTAACCAAAAGAAGGAAAAAAAAAGTTTCTGGGACAAAGAAAAACGGAGCTTTGCCCAGTCTTGAAAATTTTTGACCGCATGAAGCGGGCCCTTTTTTCTCAAAAAAATTAAAATGCTCGTGGTTACCCAAACCGGGAAACTGAGTCAACCTTCAAACCTAACAACCTTTAATTAAATCGTATCCTTAATTAATAACCACTGCAATTAATCAAAACCCATGTTTAACTAAATAGAGGCCTATCAGAACTAGGTGCAAGTAAGTTAAAGAAAATAACTAAGGTAAGAGAAAAACTAGGTACCTAGACGAAACTCGAACCGGGCTACAACGGCCCTAACTCAATAATTAAATGGCTGTTATAGCCCCTATTAAAACCTAAAGGCAATATAGCCCTAACTTAACTTAAATAAAACCTTCTAAACCTTAAACCTTTAAAACCAAAAACTTAAGGGCAATCCAGCCCTAGCCTAACTTAACCTGCAAAACCTAGGTCTGGGAAATAGCCCCTACAAATAAATAACCTAGCAGTGTGTTAAACAATAACCTAAAACTTAACAACGAAAATTAAAAAAACCTGGAAACTAAATGAAACTTATGAATCAGTTAGAAACTGAAAGGGTAACGTTCAACTGGCAACTTCATTTTTGGTAAGTCTAAATTAATTTTGATGAATTTAGCTTCACCATAGTTAGTAATCTGGCTGCTGACCAAATTTAACCTGAAAACCACTGCAACCTACAGTGAAAAAGTCTGTAGCTGTGTTGACAGTGTCTAAATAGGCCATTATTATTTCTATAATTACCGAGTCTATTTAAAGTAAACTTAACCTTAATACTACACCTAAATAAAAATAATATCTCTCAAGCTAAATAATAAATTTTTCAATAGACACCACATATTTGAAATTATGCTGGAAGCTGTTGTTTCAGTCTTTATCACCATCTTCTGGCCCAGATATAGTCCTTTTTAAGAAGTTCAGAGAAAAATGGTCAAGCATTAATAAGGAGGACTACGAAACAGTATTATCAGATCCAGATATCTATGAAAATATTCATGACATCAAAGATGACATAATTATATTTGCAGCAAATCAACTAGACACATTCCAACCAAGAGACGATTACCTAGAACTATTGCAGTTAACAATTATTTTTTTGGGAGGTGAATCAAAAGGTGGAATCAAATTTAAACATCCAGCGGGACTTCATCGGGCTAGGTGGATGGCCAAAATTACATATTCATTAAAATTTTTTGTTCAAATCTCAGTTCAAAATTTCAGTAAAAGACAAAAAAGGACTAAAAGACATCTGTCTATTTGCTACTCGGTTATATGTAAAGGCATGGTTTACAGCTCCTGTGTCATCTTGCGCTCCTCATCTTGATCTGGAATTATTACAGAATCTTGTAGTCTAAAGGGTGTCAGGAAATGATTGCCCCCCCCTGTACAGAAGAAACTGAAAGGAATAGAAAAAACAGACAAAACCACGCGAAAGAGCGTTTAATTTTGAATAAAAAACACTTGTTTTAATATCGGGTGTTGCCCCCATTTGCAGCTCTGACGGCCATTAATCGACGGGGGTATGATCCCAGAAGTGTCTCAAAGAGATCGGTATCATGACTCATTTCTTCAAGGACTTCGTTGATCTTTGCAGTCATAATTTCTGTTGATACCGATTCTGAATGGGTTGTTCCAGCATTAAGGACTCCACTCGATCCTTCATGATGGATCCGACATGTTCACAGACATTAAGATCGGAGAATTGCCAGGTCATTCATTATTTCCGAAAAAATCAATGTTATTGTCCTTAAGCAAGTTGTTGAGTCGCAAGTGCTTTCATACAGGGGGCTTTGTCGTGAAGAAGGTTGCCTGTTCAACATCCAAAACACACTCGGGGTCTTTCAAAAACGGATTACATGTTGGGCTAAAATTACATTTCGAAAATAAGGCCCATCCCAACTGGTTCCTCTTGGTTTGATAACCCAGATGAGCTTCCAAATAGAGAACATAATGAAAACACCCACACATGCTGGATTTTTTACTATTTCTCGATACTTCTGGTCGTCTGGGACTTCATCAGGAGTTGTTGCCCAAACCCGATCATTCTGAAAATTTGGTTTTCTGGAGACATAAACGAAGAATTCATCGCTGACAACCAAGTGAAGGAAATCGTCTTCCGTCCATTCCTGAAGATAATCACAAAACCATAGCCGATCTTTAATAATAAGATCACTCTTCCGTGGCTTAGCTATTTCATGCCAAGCACTCAAGCCTTGGCGAACTCGAAATTGATGCACAAGTTGCCGATTGACTATCTTACCACGACGGATAAGTATCTCTTTCGCTACCTCAGAGCAGCTCTTCTTTCGGCGCCGTGATGCAGCAAGCACAATGTCTTTCGATTCTTGAGATAATTTCTCCGGTCTTCCTCCTCGAAATTCTGTTTCACAATCTTCAGGATTCTTATTCCAATTCCTTTTGACAAAGTCTTCTGATCTTTTTAATCTCTCAGCCACCCAGTGTCGAGTTATGAAAGTTGCACCAGCTTCCTTTGCTTCACGAAATGTGACAGCTCGAATGCGGTCAAGAACTCGCTTTTTCTCTGAATCGTTCAAAATAGATGATGCCATGGTTTCTGTGGGGGAAAAAATGGTAAGAATTAAAATCACAGGAATAGAATATAATGGTTTTTATTCAGATTTTAACGCTCTTTCAAGTGGTCTCGCCGGTTTTTATCTATCTCTTCTAGTTTTTGCTCTACAGGGGGGGGGCAATCATTTCCTGACAATTGCATTTGTTGCTATTAAAAAACTGTTAGGTCACCTCTGGTACCTATCAGAAGAACTGGTAGCGTTGGCCTTTTATGATGATGAAGTGCCTACTGAAACAAAAGACAAAATGGTAAAGGCCTTGCAAAATACAAAAGAAACTCTTCCTGCAAAGCGGGCTTTTCTAGATCCTGCACTTATTCTAACGAAGAAATTAGAAGATTTTGTCACATCAAATACTCAAAGATTCTTTACAATAACAGAATTTAGTTCAAAATTTTTACTCAAAGATGCTAAAGAATGGCATAATGATGAAGAGTTTAACTCCGCTAAGAAATCTATCAAACAGTGGAAAGTCGTGAATGATATAGCGGAAAGAGGAGTAAAAGTAATGAATGAATATAATAAAATACTAACACATGACGAAGATCAAAAACAATTCTTGCTACAAGTAGTGAAAAACTACAGGGCTGTTTACCCTGACAGAAAAAAAGAAACATTGATGAAGTAAGGATAGCTAATGTCTCAAATATCATGCTAGTTTAATTATGCATGCTTGTGGTTATGGTAGGACCTACGGGGGAGCTTTCCACATTAAAAAAAAGCAATGCGCCTTGTACTGTACCTCCTGGGTGGTGTGGAAAAATTTGACAATTTGAGTCGTTCTGTCAATTTTTAATTGCTGGTAGCAACCCTTAAAAATTAAAAATTTGCTAAAATATTTTAGGATAGTTATTTTTATGCTAAAATGAACCATTTAAAGGGTTGAACACATTAAAATATAAAAAAAATTTTTTTACCCCCATATTTGAATCACCCTAATTATATATACACACACACAGAGTTGGGCACGTTACTTTCTATCCTATAAGTAACGGCGTTACCGCTACCATCACATTCAATAAAAAGTAACGTCGTTACCGCTACCATCACATTCAATAAAAAGTAACGTCGTTACCGCTTCAGTTACTCCTATGAAAAAGTAACGCATTACCGTTATTGCTACTACTACCGTTACTGTTAAGAAAAGACTAAAGAGTAAAAAAGCCTTAATAATACCAAATTATACTCTATATGACAACAACAAAATGGCTAATCTTGCAGATTTTTTAGAAGTGTGTTATTCGATTTCAGGAACACTAGTTTTTCAAAATTGGCATCTGATAGTCCTCCTCGTTTGGAGGAGCTAACAGCTAATAAATGATACTAGTCAAATGATCAGTTTGAAAGTAACGAGTAGCAAATAACGATTGAAATCGCTCTAAAAAGTAGTGTCGTTACCATTTTCGTTACAACATCTCAAAAGTAACGGCGTTACCGCTACACAGGGGCGCATTTACAGTGTGCGGGGCCTTGGGCAAACTATTTCTCGGGATGTATTATTTTAGTGTGTTAATGAATGACAATATTTTGTAATGCACATAACAGATATATTTTTTTAACGCACAAAACACAAATGCGGAAGCCATTCGGCTTATTAATGTGATATTAAAGACTATAACTTAACTATGTACACATACAGTGTATACAGGGCCGGATTAAGTATTGTTAGGGCCGGGGGCTATGAATATTTTCGGGCCGGTGTCACTAGAAAAACACTAGAAAAACACAATTCTTTACCTGATACATCATACACGAGTGATGGATGTGATCAGCTGACTGGGATTGATCAACAGAAAACGAAACAAAAACAAAGATGTGATTACAGAAAATGTATACTTTGTTCACATAAATGGGATACTAAACTAGGTTTTGTAGAAGCGGAATCTAGAATTTTTTTTTCTTCCTCACGGTCGACCAATTATTTCAACGGTAGATTATAGCGTTTACATAGTTTCTTGGGGTCGGTCAGCATCTTGGGGTCGGTCAGCATCTGGGACCGGGGACAAATGTCCCCTTTGCCCCCATTATAATCCGCTACTGAGTGTATACAGCTACACTAGTAGGCTACACAGTTGTAATGCACTTAATAAACATCTACATAGTTATCATAATGCACTTAATAAACAGCTACACAGTTGTAATGCTAGGCCTGTTCAAAAATCAACTTTTTCTTATTTTCATAGGTTTCTGTACATTTTCCCATGCTTTTTGACCTGAAAAAGCCGAAAATCACAACTATTTTGACCTAGGATGTTGGGAAGCATTGCCGCATGGAGCTTTAAATTTTCTGCCTTGAAATCGGCCAAAGTGCCAATTCCGGGGTCCCTTGAATTATGTTTTGCACTTTAACTTTTGATCTAAACAAGATAGAGCAACAAATTAGGTATCAAATGAAAGAGCATAAAATTAATAATAATAATTAATAATAATAATAATAATAAATAATAATAATTAATAATAAATAATAATAATAATAATTATCTATAATTTTTCAGGAAACAACAGAAACTCAATCAGAATCTAGAAAACCATCTACAAGTTACAACTTCACAATGGCATTAAGCAAGGAGCTGAGGGAGCTCCGTGGGCGCACAGTTGATATCTCAGAACCTCCACGTACTGTCCACAGGCAGGTGTCAACTGGGCCATCTACCAGATCTCTCACTGAAACGTTCCTGGTTGGATACCCTTCAGCTTTTATCAGTGGTTCCCAGCTTCCCACCAACAGACAGGCGTTCCAGTATTTCCTTAATCTTCAGAATTTACCGGAAAATGCAGGGAGGCCCATGGTTCAAGACCTTGCATATGAAACAGTTGAATCTATCATCCCATTCTGGCAGATGGCTAGGATCAAGACAATGACCAAGTACAACGCAATGAAGCTCTTCATGAAACTACATGAGAAACATCGTGCTCTGGTGAAAAGCAAAGGAAGAGCAAGTAACCCTGGAGGAAAAAGAGGAGCATTTGTGCTGGAATTAGACAGCCTGTTCGATATAGGAGCTCCAGATGCAATCCAGGAAATACAGAACAACAGACTGTTATCCAGAGAGAAGAAAGATGAGGATATCAGGTTCTACGAAGACCAAAAGACTGAGAGGAAAGGTCATATGTCTGGTCATGACAAGATTTTTGAGACAAGATCCCTGTAGCAAGCAGCGAGGAATGAAAGACTGCAGCATAGACAAGAACAAGGTAAAACTAATTACTTTGAACGTCACAAAAAGTTTTAAGTTTTACTCCATTGCGATATTTAGCATGTACTTAACAATTACTGTCTTAACATGTTGTACTATTTTACAGCTGCAGCAGAACAAGAGGCAGTTGTTCATGTGGATGAAAGCTGGAGGGGCTGATCTGGATAACTTCGTCATCTCAACCTCAACAACACGTCGCAACAGAATGCTGTCCAGGTATAATATCAGCCAGAGTCACATGTCCAAGTTTTGTGAAAAACCCCCACAGTACGCTGCCTTACACTTGGATGGAAAGTTGCTCAAAGATGTCTTGGGCAGTGAACCTGGAAGTACCTCAGAGACTTTAGCTGTGCTAGTGTCTGGTCCACCTTCATACACTGAAGGAAAGTTATTGGGAGTACCTGTCATCGACAATTCTTCTGGCACAGCTCAGGCTGAGGCTTCAATGGATTTACAGGAGACATGGGAACTTACGGATAATGTTACTGCCCTTGTTTTGGACACTACATCCAGTAACAGTGGAGTTCACAGAGGAGCTGCCAAACTGCTAGAGAAAATGCTGAACAAAAAGGTGTTTTATTTGGCCTGTCGACATCACATCCTGGAAATCCTAGTAGGAGCAGTTTGGGAGAAGCTGTTTGGGAAGGTGAAGGGGCCAGATAATCCCTGGTTTGAGCATCTGAAGGATGTTTGGACGGACTTGTCCAAGGAAAACCCAAAGATGCTGGCTATCAACAGCAAATGGCTGAAGGAAAAGAAGAAGAACAGTGAAGAAATACTCCAAGACATTCTAACAGCAGAAAGGCTTCCAAGAGCCGACTACAGGGAAATGGCTGAACTGACAGTCATTGTTCTTGGAGGAACGCCTCCTCGAGGTATTCACTGGAGTCGACCAGGCGCCATTCATCAGGCCAGATGGATGGCCAGAAACCTGTACTCCATGAAAATGCTGATGTTTGCAGATCAACTTGAGTACGACGAAGACACTGTATCAAAGCTGGAAAGACTCAACACCTTCCTTGCGCTGTTCTACACTCCTGTATGGATGATGTCAATGTCTGCTGCAGATGCTCCCGTGAATGATCTAAGTCTAATCCAGGACATGTTGAAATACAAGAAAACTGACCCAGAGCTTGCTGATGCAGTACTTAATAAGATGGAAAACCACAAATGGTACCTGACGCAGGAAGTCGTGCCATTTGCCCTGTTCAGCAGTAGATTGAGTGACACATTGAAGCACGACATTGCTGCCCAGTTACATGCCACTGAGAAGCCAGACAGCTTCAGAACAGGAAAGCCTCTATTCCAGAGAGTCACAGCTAAGACCACCCTGGTTGATCTCATTGGCCCAGAATCACATTTCCTGCTGGACACACTGAACATTGGATCCGAGTGGCTTCTGGAACCTGTCACGTCTTGGCCACAGAATGAGGACTACAGAAAAGCGTTGGACTATGTTAAGAATCTGAAAGCGGTGAATGACATTGCTGAACGTGGTGTCAAGATGATGAGCGACTTTGCAAATGTCATAACAACAGATGCCAAGCAAAGGGACTATCTCCTTCAAGCTGTGGAGTTCAACAGACGCCGCTTTGACAGCTTCAAGAAACAAACTCTCAACAACTGACTGTGTAAATGTCATTATGAAATTAATCATCATGTAATGCTTTCACTTCTTGATCGATTAGACTTGTGACAAAATGTTAATCTCAAATTTGTGTCATGAATAAGGCGCCTTGTCTGCCTTGAGTGTGAGAAAACGAATTTTGTGATATTTCTGAAATCTTTGTATGTACCAATGTGCCATTTCTTGTTCCAAGACTATCATAATTGTATAAGTTAGAAAGAGGATTAAAAACACTTTAATTTGGTGCCTATTTTGTTGCTCTATCTTGTTTAGATAAAAAGTTATAGTGCAAAACATGATTCAAGGGACCCCGGAACTGGTGCTTTTGGCCGATTTCAAGGCAGAAAACTTAAAGCTCCATGCGGCAATGCTTCCCAACAACCTAGGTCAAAATGGTGTGATTTTCGGCCTTTTCAGGTCAAAAAGCATGGGAAAAAGTACAGAAACCTATGAAAATAAGAAAAAGTTGATTTTTGAACAGGGCTATTGTAATGCACTTATAAACAACTAAACTGTACAGCTTACTGTACTGTAGATAGAGTGTAGATTTGTAATGAATATTACATAGGACGCTTCCTGGCGTTTTGTTTGGAAAACTTCGTGATTGTGTCCTCGAAACTCACCGACTGCAACACCTCATGCTCTATACTCAACAGGGCAGCGCCAGGGACGAAAGGCGCTCCTGGCCCATTGTGGAGCGAAGGTAATTTTTGATCAGTTTGAGTTTCGAGAATGAACGTTCACCAGAACAGTTCGTGACAAACATACATAGGTATATTCTCATTGTTATTTCCATGTTTGGGAATGTTCCTCTCAGTTCGTTTGTGTTCATATGCCGATAAAATCTGTTGCACATGTCTTCACGTTCCGTCTGGGATTCTGTTTCACTTTCGGTGAGCTTCATTAGGGCAGCGAACTGCACAACTTCTGTTACCAGCTCTTTCTCCAGATCAGCCGGATAGCATTCTACTAGATGTTCAGCTGACCGTCGAAGACTGTCGATGTCCAGGACTAGAAGGAAATACAAAAATCCAAATCTTTTCTGCAGGACAGCGTACGCTTCTAGACGAGTGTTCAGAGTGGTACACAGTTTATCAATTATCGGTAGAAATGCAGTGGTCCGAAATGAATCTCTTGGTGTCAGGTTCGTATCTTCGGCAATTCCGATTTCGTCATGATGGCGCTTTCTCTTCTTTGTGCGTTGAGTCGATTCCTTGTATACTCGATGACCACACTTTCCGATGCTCTGGTCCTCGAATTCGTCAAATCTTGATCTGAGATCTTCAACAAATTGCAGTAGTGATTTCAGCAAGAGGGTGGCTGAGTCTAACGACATTCCTTGTTTTTGCAGAGATGCATTCGTTTTTTTAAACCGTTCGAGAATAGTTTTCCATAAAACCAATAAAATGGCTATTTCGAGTTGTTGAAGCTGTTTAGACAATCCCCTGGCTTCGATCCTGGCTTCTGCAGTTTGGCTGGTATCTGCTGCTAGCTCATCCAGTACCACGATATTCTCGGCGTAGCCTTCGGTTAAAGATTGGACGGCATCTGATCAGGCTGACCAGCGGGTATCGGAGAGACCTTTGTCGACCTTTAGTTTCTCACTACGGGAACTACTATCGAGAACCTCTACATGTCGACGGCATCGGTATGTCGAGGAGACGAGAAACGTGTAGACATTCTGAATGAGCATAAACAATTCAACGGCTGCTGTGCAACTGTCCACTACTGATTTACCCACAAGATTTAATGCGTGGCACATGCATGGCACAAACTCAGCATACGGAGATTTTGACTTGATGTGGCTCTTTACGCCGTTGTATTTCCCTGCCATATTGCTTGCGTTATCATAAGACTGTCCTCTGCAGTCTCCAATTCGAATGCTATGCGTCTCCAGAAAGTTGAGGACCACGTCGGCGATTCCTTTCCCTGTATGTGTGTTCATAGGTATGAACTGTAGAAATTGCTCGACGGACCCAGACTCAACCACATATCGGACGGTGAAGCACAGTTGATCGGTGTGGGAAACATCAGGCATAGAGTCGACGGATAGAGCGTAGTATTTTGACTGCTGGATTTCTCGGATAATCGTCTGAAGTACTTTATCAGCCATCAACAGTATGAGTTCCTCGCAAATGAAATGAGAGAGATACGAGGTGTGTCCGCTACCTTTGTTGGCATGCTCGCTTATATGCGCAGCTAGAAAACTGTCATACTTACTTAAAAGTTCCAAAATTCCGTAATAGTTGCCGTTGTTTGGTGAACCGGAACGGGAGTCGTGTCCACGAATTGCTAGTCCTCGTGACGTGATATACTTGATAACGTCGACACAGCGCCGCAAAATTTCCTGCCAGTAGTTGCACTCCTTTTCAAACTGGTTCACCAGTTTCGAATCAACACGGCCGGAGACAGACTTTCTAACCAACAAATATCTCATCGACTCCATATGTTGCTCACATTTTCCGTGTGCTTCGACCGAGTGTCTACCATGCTTCCAGTCGTTGAACCCGATTGTGTGAACTTGCTGTCCGCTCTCGACATTAATTTACAGACCAAACAGTAAACACAGGCTGTGAACTCAGAATAGCACTCAATCCTCTCATTCGTCAGGCTATGTTTCTTAACGAATAATGTCTTCGTACATCGGCGTGTTGTAGCACTTTCAGTAGTTGAAGAGTTACTGAAGTCGCTGTCATAATTTCGGCAATCTGATGTTCCCCGCTCTATCCAGAACTCTCTAAAGTCATCGGTCAGCATTTGTGGCCACAAACCAATGTCATTAATTGCATGTCCTGAAGCTGGTGGGCCTGCTGAACGCACTGACGTAGATGGGTCTTCTGAAGACGCAGCTGCTGATGTAGCGGAGGCAACTGGTGGGCCTGCTGAAGGGGTTGACGTAGACGAGTCTCCTGAAAATGCAGCTGCTGAAGTAGTGGAGGCAGCTGCTGGGCTTGCTGAACGCACTGACGTAGACGCGTCTTCTGAAAACGCAGCTACTGAAGTAGCGGAGGCAGCTGGTGGGCCTGCTGAAGGGGCTGACTTAGTTGCTGATGATTTAATCCAATTAGTCAGTTTCGGCACCGTCGCAAGAAACTCTTCTCTGCGTTTCTTATCCTTACGCTTTTCACTATCGGGTTTATATTTCCTCCTTCGATCCCGGTCAGGCTCGTTTCCATGTTGTACGTATTACAATGCCAACAATAAGAACATAAATCATGAATCTGCAACAGAAACAACAAGAAGTAAGTTAGTAACAACATTAGAAATGAGTAACACTAACAAGAACAACAAATTAAACACCATCAAAGCGGATATTAGAATGCCTGATGCCATGCCGCCTGCCGGAAAAAGTAAAACTCGTCGCAGATGGCAAATACGTGACGTTTAATTTTTTTCAATTGAAATTTGCGGGGCCCATCGGGCGCGGGGCCTTGAACATTTGCCTGGTGCGCCACCCCCTAAATGCGGCCCTGCCGCTACAACTACTAAAAAAGTAACGGCGTCACTCCCAGAGGCGCCAGTTTGAGGGGGCTGTGAGGGGCGGTCGCTCTACTCGCCCAAGCTCATCAGGGGGGCCTCCAAGGCCCTCCAAATGATAGTTTCTTAATAAAAAAAGAATCCAGGACAATTGCCCCCGGAGGACAATTTCACCCCGAGGACAATTTCCCCCCGAGGACAAATAATTAAAAAAATTATTAAAATTTATTTTTAAAAAACAAAGTTTTATTTAATTTTAAATTATTTATTTTACTTTTAAAAGCTCAGATTATAAGCAATTCCTCGTAAAAATTCTAAAATGTCCCTGTTTGCATAATCTTGACATACAGTCAGTATACGGCTGGAACAATCCTTGTACTTCTTCTTAGATGGTTCCTTATTAATGCCTGCTGTGCTCTGTGTAATGAAAATCTCTTGAAGTGCTTGTTCTCGCTGAATGGTGGATATGAATTTCCAGATATTAGGGTGACAGCAGCCAGTACTTGCTAAAAAACTCCTATACCAGCCCTCCACGGCGTTATTGGTTTTGGGGAGTTCTTCATTTGCTCTTCTATACATGCCCCAAACATCAATATCAAATAAAGGTTCGCGTCGTCTCCGTCGACAAGGTCTGCCGATATATGTGTCCTCAAAATAGTCTTGTATTGGAATAGTTTCAGGAGGCAGCATTTCGGACAATTTTTCAAAAGCTTCTTCAAGGTCGTGTGGTGGAACAAAGGCTAAGGCTGCAAGCATCCTCATTTTAAGAGAAAACTCATTGTCATTTTGATAGCGCTGCTGAAAACCTTGAGATTGAATTTTTCGATAAATGCTCTGGCTCAAATGAAAAAAAAAGCCCTTTACCTCGGTTTCAGGAAAGCATAACCGCAAAGTATCGATCATAGATTTTTCGAAATCTACCACGACACTCTTTGGAGCCAAATTTTGATCGAGATTCTTTAATTCTTGTAGTAAGGTTGTATATGACTTTTATCGGGAAGCAGAGCATAGATTAAAGGAACTGAACGACCATTCAGAAAAGCATGAATGGTATACAGTTGAGCAAAAATCTGGGGGACAGTTTTAAACGTTCCATCAAGAGACCAATCAGATGCACTTGATAAATACTCTAGATTTTTGTGCGTGCCAAAAATTAAAATTCTTTTACCCGTGTTGCTGCCAGAGTCGTACAACAGAAAGTCTTGACCGTCCTGTGTCTTTTTATATCTATCTTCCAAAACAAGATCTTCGGCATTTAAAGGCAAAGTTGGTGGATTGCTTGTTTTGTGTCTATGGCGTCTTTTGTTACGACGCAAATGATGAATGGGAGGTAATTTTGTAGCTGCTTCTTCACTTAAACCTAAAACCGCATCAGCAATAATTTGCTGAGACATTTCTTGAGAACCCGTTGCACGCACTTTTATTTGATGAACAGTTTTAGCAGCTTCATATTTATTAACATCGGGCGAATGGGTGTGATCATGAAGCCGACCAACAATTTCATTCTCTAAAACTTTAACTTTAGCTTTGCATGCTGATTTGTATCTACGTTGCTCACACTCGTAAGAAATTACACCATTCGCCAAAACCTTCTGCTTAACGTATAAATAACCTTCAAACATTAATTTGTCTCTTCCTTTTTCACTCTTAACAAACTCCATCTTAAGAGATCGCAGACTAGAGATAAAATGACAACTTACCTCAACGTAACTTAACAACTTTACTTATCCTTGAGGCGGGTATAAAATAATTGCCATATTTCGCCATATTTTGTTTTTTTATTATCTATATTTTATTATCTATATATACAAAGTTTGGGATTTTGGTAATATATATATATATATATATATATATATAGAAACGACGTAAGTATAGAGGAGTGTTCTGCACACGAGGAAGAGAAATAACGAACAAATGAAAAATGAGGTAACCGCACGGGAATCGAACCCAGGATCTTCCGATTGTCGGTCAGATATGCTATCCACTACACCACGGGCCTCGATTAGTCAGAAGTCGTAATTCTCCTACATAGGGCAGAAACCAATGCCTTGAGAGGGCACCCTCGCAAATCGTGAATATGTACATTTAACTGCAATGACCACGCAGTATATTAATGTATAGAAACGACGTAAGTATAGAGGAGTGTTCTGCACACGAGGAAGAGGGTGCCCTCTCAAGGCATTGGTTTCTGCCCTATGTAGGAAAATTACGACTTCTGACTAATCGAGGCCCGTGGTGTAGTGGATAGCATATCTGACCGGCAATCGGAAGATCCTGGGTTCGATTCCCGGGCGGTTACCTCATTTTTCATTTGTTCGTTATTTCTCTTCCTCGTGTGCAGAACACTCCTCTATACTTACGTCGTTTCTATACATTAATATACTGCGTGGTCATTGCAGTTAAATATATATATATATATATATATATATATATATATATATATATTTATATATATATTTATATTTACAGTATGGCGCTATTTCAAAATTTTCGTTTTTCGGGGGGAAATTGTCCTCGGGGGGAAATTGTCCTCCGGGGGCAATTGTCCTGGATTCTTTTTGCTGTCAGGACAATTGTCCTCGGGGGGAAATTGTCCTGACAGCAAAAAAAAGGCACCTAATATTTTGTAGATTACCAATATAATGAACTGCTTAAAGTTTAAAAACTTTTTAGAATAATTTGAATAAAATAATGACAATGAATTATGACATTAAAAAATTGAAAACTCTCTATGAGTAACGTCTGACGTCACAGTAAACAAAAAAAATGAGCGCAGGAGCATCGGAGCTTGTGATGAGCTGGTGTCAGTCTACCATCCTCCAAGCGAGAGGGTAGGGACAGGGACTCGACAAGGGGGCTGGGGCAGAGACGGTTGACATTTAAACTTTAAACTGCTTCCGTCGCGAAGGAAAATCATATCTCATGTGACATAATAGAAATCGATTTGTTAGTGGTCTAGACCTCTGGCAGAAATAGCTGTTAAAAGGGGCATATTTTCTTAGAAGCCTTCCCAGAAAACATGTCCTTTTTAACAGCTATCTTCCTTTGACTGTAACTCAGGAGACTTTTTAGAATTAGGGAAACTTAATTCTATTGCACACTCGTATCAGAGCATTGGTGTGGATGAAATCCTTTTGCAATCTCAAATTTCTGTTGTCAAAAGACACGTTTCTAACAAAAGTGGAAAGTCAAAGAATCTGATTCAGTTGTATGAAGAGCTAAGACCTTTGCAATTAGCTTATTCTGAAATTTTGAAAATTTTGAAAATAATCATCACTCTTCCAGTAACCACTGCTAGTAATGAGCGATTTTTTTCTGTGTTGAGCTTGGCGAAACACTATTTACGAACTACAATGAGAGATGATCAGACTAAATGACTTGCTTCTGATGGCCTCTGAAAAAGAACTGGTTAAAAACCTTAATTTTGATGTTTTGGTTGATGATTTTGCAAAAATGAAGTCTAGAAGATATTATCTACTACATTAGGTGATATATATTTCATGATTTATTGCTTAACTTAATAATTTGATAGTTAACTGTAAATAACCAGTCTAGTTGTTACCATTTAATCATTCTTGTTTATATTAATTTGATTATAAAGTACATTGTGAGTAGCACTCAATAAATTTTGACATGTAAGGGGCCTCTCACTGCCTTCTTCACCCCCCTCCCAAGCCAATTTGAAATGACGCCCCTGATTACTCCCAACACTATATATATATATATATATATATCGAAACCTACAGTAAAATTATTGAGTGCCCGGTTAGGTCAACTGTACGCCCTTGACGAATGGTTAGGTTAAGTCGTGATATTTTCGTTAAAACTAACGAAAATATCACGACTTAACCTTACCAATCGTCAAGGGCGTACAATTAACCTAACAGGGCATTCAATTAACCTAACCAGACATTCAATTAATCTAATCGGGCATTCAGTCGACCTAACCGGGCACTCAATTAACGTAACCGGGATATATATATATATATATATAATATATATTTAACTGTAAACAACACACAGTATAATTAATGTAAAGAACGACGCTTGTGTAGAAGAACGTTCCGCACAAGATGAGGAGGGAGAACGAACAAATGAAAAATGAGGTATCACCCGGGAATCGAACCCGGGATCATCCGATTGCCGGTCAGATATGCTATCCACTACACCATGGACCTCGATCAATCAGAAGTCGTAATTCTCCTACATACGAGCAGAAACCAATGCCCTGAGAGGGCACCTTCGCATGCCGTACATATATACATTTTAACTGCAAACAACACACAGTATAATTAATGTTTGCAGTTAAAATGTATATACAGTATGTACGGCATGCGAAGGTGCCCCCTCAAGGCATTGGTTTCTGCTCGTATGTAGGAGAATTACGACTTCTGATTGATCGAGGTCCATGGTGTAGTCACTGTAGTGGATAGCATATCTGACCGGCAATCGGATGATCCCGGGTTCGATTCCCGGGTGGTACCTCATTTTTCATTTGTTCGTTCTCCCTCTTCATCTTGTGCGGAACGCTCTTCTACACAAGCGTCGTTCTTTATATATATATATATATATATATATATATATATATATATATATATATATTTCACGTGTTTAATTGTGAAATTTATTCCATATATATACAGCGTTCAACTTCCACCCGGGCAATGCCGGGTCGCTCCGCTAGTTTTATTTATTTTGATTGGGCTCAGAATCCCAGCTGAGCCTTGAAAGGGCCAAACTGTGAGGGGTTACTTTAACTTATAGCCTACTTCAACTCAATTTTCAACGAAGTGTCTTATTTTTCAACAATGTACTTCATTTTTCAACGTTGAAAATTGAGGTGCACCTCATTATTCAACGTTGAAAAATGAGGTTCACCTCATTATTCAACATTGAATAATGAGGCGCACCTCAATTTTCAACGTTACACGGGTACGGCGTACCGGCACCTTTTTCTCAGAGCAACGTTGACACACGTCAGTTCAAACAGGGGCGCATTTACAGTGTGCGGGGCCTTGGGCAAACTATTTCTCCGGATGTATTATTTTAGTGTGTTAATGAATGACAATATTTTGTAATGCACATAACAGATATATTTTTTTAACACACACAATCGATCCCGGTCACGGCTCGTTTCCATGTTGTACGTATTACAATGCTAATAATAAGAACATAAATCATAAATCTGCAACAGAAACAACAAGAAGTAAGTTAGTAACAACATTAGAAATGAGTAACACTCACAAGAACAACAAATTAAACACCATCAAAGCGGATATTAGAATGCCTGATGCCATGCCGCCTGCCGGAAAAAGTAAAACTCGTCGCAGATGGCAAATACGTGACGTTTAATTTTTTCAATTGAAATTTGCGGGGCCCATCGGACGCGGGGCCTTGGACATTTGCCCGGTACGCCACCCCCTAAATGCGGCCCTGCGTTCAAATAAATTAACGAAGGAACGAAGTCGGGGCGTTTTGTCAGGCGTAAACTTGATGAAAATTTGGAATTTTCAATGAAATTCTAATTTTGGTGTTTTCATTTTTTTAAATTTTTTAAAAGTGAAAGTAATAAACGACGTCTAGAAATGTTAAACATTCTCATTTTTATTATGGGTTCTTTATTTTTATTATCAACTTTTTTATTAAAAGTTCATCACAAATAGAGTAGGGAAGGGGGAGGGGAGGGGTGGAAGAGGAATTTTACAATTTATGAAGATATGAGTACTGGCACCTTTTTTTTTTACATAAAAAGCAATATATATATATATATACCTTAACCTTATGAACCTTATGTTGTTTCGTGTGTTGGTCTCTCTTCACACGGAGGTCAAGCTGGTGGCCCCGCCTCTAGGTCTGGCCTGGTGGAGGAGCGAGTTACTTTCTTGCGCTCTCCACCGTACATAGCCAGGCACGCCCGGCTCATCTGGTACTGTCCTGAGCCAGGCATCCAGTCTTTTCTTGAAGACTTCAACTTTGACCCCCGTTACGTTTCTGAGGTCCTTAGGAAGCTGGTTGAAAAGTCTTGGCCCCCTGACAACCAAGCTATTTTCCTTCAGGGTTGAGGAGGTCCCTTGTCGTGCTTTTAATTTGGGAACACTACACATTCTGCCTTTCCTATTTTCCAGTGTTGTTTGAATGGTAATTGAGTTTAGTTTTAGGTTTGGTACCAGTTTTTCGATCATTTTCCATATGTAGATTATGATGTACCTCTCTCTTCTTCTTTCCAGTGAGTACAGATTTAGTTTACGTAGTCTTTCCCAGTAGTTGAGTTCTTTGCAGCCATCAATCTTGGCTGTGAAATGCCTTTGCGTTTCTTCTAGTTTATTAGTTGCTTCCTTTTTATATGGAGACGTCAAAACTGAGCAGTATTCAAGTTTTGGTATAATCAGTGTTTTTAGCAGGGGAATCATTACTGTCCTGTCCCTTCTCTTGAACGTTCTTAGAACCTGTCCGGCGACTCTTTTTGCTTTATTTATCGCTATCTGATTTTGTGTTTCGAATTTCGCATCATCTGTCATTATTATCCCGAGATCAATCGCTTTCATGCTTCTCTGAATTTCCTGTCTATCTGGAGCATAATATGCAGTCTGTTTAAGTTCTTCTTTTCTACCATATCTCAAGAGCTGAAATTTCTCGGCGTTGAATGACATGTTGTTGTCTTCTGACCATTTGTATATTTTGTTCGTGTCCCTCTGCAAGGCCTCCACGTCATGTACATCGCTGATTTTTCTGCTGATCTTTGTATCGTCTGCAAAGGATGTTACTATACTATTGCTGTTTACTCCGCTGTCTATGTCTGTTAGCATGATAATGAACAGGAGTGGGGCCAGTACTGTCCCTTGTGGTACTGAGCTGCGTACTTCCGATTCTGATGATGATATACCTTGAATTTTGACGACCTGCAGACGATCACTAAGGAAGTTGTAGATCCATTTTCCCACTTTGCCTGTTATTCCCATGTCTTTAATTTTATGTCCTATTATACCATGGTCACATTTATCGAAAGCTTTAGCAAAATCTGTGTATATAACATCGTAGTTGTCATTGCCTTCCAATGCATCTAGGATATTGTTGTAGTGCTCTATTAGTTGTGATAGGCATGATCTACCTGATCGGAATCCATGCTGATTTTCGTTGAATCTTTCCCGTGTCTCCAGGAAATCATAAATTTTCTGTCTAACTATTCTTTCAAATACTTTGGTGAGGTGGGACGTCAATGACACTGGTCTATAGTTCTTTGCTTGAGATCTGTCCCCTCCTTTATATATAGGGACAATGTTTGCTCTTTTCAAGATGCTCGGTATTTCCCCAGTATATATATATATATATATATATATATATATATATATATATATATATATATATATATATATAGTGATGTATGTCACATCCGCATCCGCATAAAATTCAACATCCGCAGCACCTGCGGGGTGCGGATGTGTACTATTTACTAAATTGCTATTTTTGAAACACAATTTGCCCCTCATTCAGTTCAAATACTGAAACTTGTGCAGTCTTCATTTGATCTTTAATGTAATTGGCAATGTCTGTTGTGTATTTGTGTAAATAATTGTTCATGCTACAATACATAACAATGTCACAAGCACACTACTTTCCAATGGGTGGTGGTTGGGGAAAGTGGTTGATGGGATGCAAGACGAGTTGGGTCCCCGTCTCGCATCCTGCTAACACACAATTGTGTGGCGAAAACTCGTCTATAAAAAGAGTGTAAGTAAAAAAATTTTAATTACAAAATAGTATTGTCTAATATCTAATATCTAATATTATCGAATATCTAATATTTATAACTAACCAAAAATCGAAAGTCAATTAATAAATTAAGTATGAATTTAAACTATCATATAAGGTTGTAAAATATATTCTGCTCGATTTTTTAGTTCATTCAGAACAAAAATTAAATGACTTATAAGGACAAATTTGCTCGAATTTTTAGTTTATTCACAACAAAAATTAAATGTCATAATGACAAACTAATCATCAATATAATTCTCTTCTTTTTCTATAACCTCCTTCCACCTGTAGAAAAGTTTTTTTATGCCACGTTCGAAGAAATGCCTTGGTTTCGAGTTAAAAAAAAGCGATCATTTCGTTTTCGATAGCTTCCCTGGATTGCAACGTTTGAATAAATGGTAGTCTGAAGGTGTGTTGTCCGGAGAATAAGGTGGATGAGGCATTTTTTCCAACCAAATGCCTCCAATTGGGCAGTGGTGACTCGAGCAGTGTGAGGGCGCGCGTTATCCTGGTGGAATAAAACACCTCTGCGATTAATTAATGCAGGACGTTTTTCTTGTAATGCCATGTTCAATCGTTTGAGTTGTTGGCAATAGACTTCAGCTGTGATTGTTTGGTTATCTGGCAGAAGCTAAAAATGAATAATTCCTTGCCTATCCCACCAAACGCATAGCAAAATTTTCTTTGGATGAGGTCCATTCCTTGGCTGAGGTTCAGGCTTTGTTTCACGACTAAGCCACTGATGTCGACGCTTAATATTGTTATAGAAGACCCATTTTTCATCCCCAGTGACGATCCGATTCAAAAACGGTGCTTGCAGTTGCCGAGAATGCAGTGATGTGCAAATATCGATTCGATGTTAAAGATTCGCTTGTGACAAATCATGCGGAACCCATTTTCCAACCTTCACCACTTTTCCTAAGTTTTCCTACTTTTCCTACCTTTCCTTCTATATCATTCTGTATCGTGATAAAACCTGTGCGAACCTGTCGCCGCGTGTATTTTGCAACATTTCTAAAACTATTTCACATTATCTTCAGGTTATTCTATTATCTATCGTCCATTTTCTAATCGCGCAGAATTTATGTTACAACCTGATATTATCAAGCTGACAAATTTATGCGTGAACATCCGCATCCGCGGGTCTGAAATCTGACATCCGATACATCACTAATATATATATATATATATATATATATATATATATATATTAGTGATGTATCGGATGTCAGATTTCAGACACCCGCCAAAAAAAAACATGCGCTTGGTTGTAACCTAATAAGTGAAAATGTGTTTGGATGATTTATACAAAATTTACAGACAATAATTACCATTGAATTTTATATAAGCCAGCCAATTTTTATAAGTGAATGATTAAATTTGGTTGTTTAATATTAACTTGATTTTTTAGTTCCATAAATCTAAGTGCATATTGAAATAATTTTTCTCTCTTTTTTTCAGATAAAAAAAATTACTGTAGATATCCCTCAATGCCATTCTCTAATGAAGATAAAATAATTATTAAGAATTATAGGCTTAATAGGGGATATGGAAGGCACAAAACATTGGCGGGATTCCCCAATAAAGGATGGACACTGGGCGGACTGGATATGTTGCTGAAAAAAAATGATGCTACAGGCAGTACTGTTAGAAAAAAAGGTAGTGGTCGTCCAAGGAGTGTTAGAACGGAAGAAAACACTGAAGAAGTTTCTTTCCGAATTCTTAGCCAAGAAGATAAGCCAGGCACTCACGAGACTCCAGCGCAGATTTCAAAGTCGATTGGAATATCAGAAACTAGTGTAAGGCGAATTGTAAGAGAAGACCTCGGACTTAGATCATAAAACGTGTACGTGGACAGAAGATCAGCACCACTGACCACGAAAAAAGTTATAAATGCAAAAAAAATGCTAAGACGCATCACAGTTATGAAAGCAAGTCAAACATTTTTAACTGATGAAAAAATATTCACTGTAGAACCATCAATGAACTCTCAGAACAACAGAGTACAGTATACTCAGAATCCCATCAATTAAAGAATTAAATTTCGGACGAAAGACTGTATGCAACAAGAAGCCACTTTTCCAAAAGTATTATGGTGTCTGTCGGTGTTTCCAAGCTGGGAAAAACATTTCTTCATTTCGTTGAGCCCGGTGTGAAAATTAATGGCGAATATTATCTGAGGTGACGTGTGTGTGTATATATGTGTATATAGTCTAAAGTCACTAAAGGGAAAAATCACTAAAAGAAAGCTGAATGGCAACACGAAGGGATAAACAGAGCAACGCGGGCTGTTCGTTGGTTTTTGGCTGGACTAGAGCATGGTTATTCATATCTGACTAAATCGTTGGTGCTAAGTTTAATTTGGTGATGTTTCTAAGGTGACAAAAGGGGTAGAAAGTTGTCAGTAAATAATAATAGTTAGGGGTAATGTCTATAGCTTCTAAATTAGTAAAGTTAGAGAGTTTAGGTAGACTGCTTTGTGGGACGCAGGAAATCTATGGTAGGCCTAAAGAATATCTCATTCAACGCACCAGTAAGTGCCTTTGTTTGTTGTTTAGAAACCTAGTAACTTGCGGGGTCACTAACCCAAAGATATTACATTTGGCGACGAGTTTGGGATTCAATTTGGCTCATTGGATTCAATTTAGCTCATTGGAATAAATTTGGTTCATTGGATTAAATTTGGTTCATTGGATTTAATTTGGCTCATTGAATTTAATTTGGCTTATTGGGTTCAAGTGGTTGTTTGGAAAATTGGATGTAGCCTAGTGGGTCGTCCGATTTGGTTGGCTTGTGTGAGTAAGCTACCGTACTATAGCTTAGGTCCCGCCCGCCTAACTCTAATACTAATTCCTACTCAACCCTAACTCTAAAACTAATTCCTACCCAGCCCTAACTCTAATACTAATTCCTTCTCAGCCGTAACTCTAATATAATTTACTATTCAGCCCTAACTGGGGAGTAACTAGATCAAATTTAAACCAGATCTAACCTACTTCACGTTATTTGGCTTAAATCGGTTTTGTTCTAGCATGTCGGTGATTGGCCATATAAGCCCCTACGAAGACTGGGGAGGACTTCGAAGCTTATGCCACTAGGGTGAGGTTGTTTTTCGAGGCAAATTCCATTCCTGATGCTAAGAAAGTACCTACCTTTTTAACTATAATAGGCCCTAAAACGTTTGGCTTAGTTATGGACCTAGTTGCTCCTAAAGCACCGGAAACTTGCACCTATAGTGAATTGGCACAGGCCCTAACCGATCACTACAAATCCCGAGTAGTTCTCATCTATGAACGTTTCAAATTTTATTCGAGGCATCAGACGGTGAATGAAAGCACTGCAGAGTTTGTTGCAGGAATAAAAGCCCATAGCCGTACTTGTAAATTTGGAGACAAATTAGACGAAATGCTAAGAGATAGGTTTGTAATGAGTCTCAAAGAGGAGTCCACCCAGAGAGCCCCATTAGCTATACAGAACCTAACTTTTAGTCAGGTTGTAGAAATAGCTGCGGCTAGAGAAGCAGCCGCTAAAGATGTTAGAGCTTTTGGCAGTCACAGTAGTAAAGCCCAACACGTAAATAACTGTAAATCTTCTAGGCCTGGCAGACCTAATGAGCCTACTAGACAGACAAATAAAAGGTATGCGGCAAATACGACTAAACCTACTAATTCAAACGCTAAACAGGAGGAAAAGCCTTCTAAGCCATGTACTGGGTGTGGAAAACACCATTGGGAAGAAGGACTGCCCTTTTAAAGAAGCAGTTTGTCGAAACTGTAGTAAAATAGGCCACATAGCTAAAGTTTGTTTTTCAAAGAAAACAAGGGGTGAAAATTCTAATTTTAACATTTCTAGTGTAAATCTTCAAAAGGGAAATACTTCGAACATTGGCGTGGAGTACCTATTTTATGAGTAGCAAAGTGGTGATAATACAGGCCCATATATTGTAGAGGTAGGCCTAAATGGAATTACAGTTCCTCTAGAACTAGATACAGGTGCTGCCCGAACTGTCATGTCCAAAACAGTTTTTGACAAAACTTTCAAAAATACACCTAAACTACATACATGTATTTAAAACAATACTAAAAAAATATGGGGACATATAAATACCTATTTGTGGAGAAGCATCCATCACAGTTACACTCAACAAGAAAACTTTGCCTCATCCCTTAACTCTTTTAGTGGTGGATGAGCAAGGGCCTACTCTACTAGGCCGTGATTGGATTGATGCTTTGAAAATGCCGATTGACAAAGTTTTGCCAAAGGGTCAGGCAGATGTGCATACACTCTCATATCCGTCTGACATAGACTCATTGTTAAAGGAGTTTTCTTCTGTTTTTGGGCCTGAAGTAGGCAACCTAAAAGGCCATCAGGTCTGTATAGAAGTAGATCCTACTGTAACTCCGAAATTTTGTAAGGCTCTTTCAATTGCGCATGCACTGTGGGAGAAGGTATATTTAGAAATTGACAGGCTGCTCAAAGATAAAATTATCGAACCAGTCACACGCTAAGTGGGCTGCCCCAGTAGTTCCTGTACTAAAACCTGACAAGTCCGTGCGGTTATGTGGGGATTACCGTTTAACAGCAAATAGAGCAGTCCTTCTAGATTGCTACCCTATACCCAAGCCCGATGAATTATTTAGCTCTCTTGCTGGGGGTAAATATTTTACAAAACTAGATATGTCCCAAGCCTATGCTCAACTAAGTTTAGATGAAAATTCTAAATAACTAACTATCATAAATACGCACCGAGGCCTATATAAGTACAATAGGCTATGCTATGGAAGAGCATCGGTTCCGGGTATTTTTCAGAGGACAATGGACCAAGTTCTAGGTCACATTCCGGGGGTACTTTGTTTTCTAGATGATGTCCTCATTTCAGGTTCGTCTAAAAAAGAACACCTAACTAGATTAGCCACAGTTCTAAAAAAACTCCGGGATGCCGGATTTAAGCTAAAGAAAGAAAAGTGTTCGTGGGTCACTAACGAGGTTTCATATTTATGGTTCCGCATAGATGCCTCAGGCATTCATCCAACGGTGGATAAACTAGAAGCAATAAAAAATGCACCACCTCCACAAAACATCACACAGTTACAAGCTTATTTAGGTCTCCTAAACTTTTATAGGAAATTTTTGCCTAATGCATCGACTTTCCTTGAACCCCTAAATAAGCTATTACGATCTGGGAACAGTGGGGATGGGAGAAAACCCAAAAGGAAGCATTTGAGGCTTCCAAGGACGTACTACTAAAGTCCACTCTCCTTGTGCATTATGATCCTAAACTTCCTCTCATAGTTTCAGCAGATAGCAGTTCTTATGGAATTGGGGCAGTGTTATCTCACCACATTGATGGTGTAGATAGACCTATCTGTTTTGCTTCTAGAACACTAACTGAGACTGAAAGACGATATGCACAACTTGAACGTGAAGCCTTAGCCTTAGTATTTGCAGTAAAAAAATTTCATTTCTATCTATGGGGTCATGAATTTAAACTAATTACTGACCATAAGCCACTTTTAGGTTTATTTTCACCTAATAAAAATATTCCAGTTATGGCCTCAGGTAGGATTCAACGATGGGCACTGATTCTACAAGCCTATAAATTTGACTTAGTACATCGGTCAGGCAAACTTCTAGGTACGGCTGATGCGCTAAGTAGGTTGCCTTTAGAAAATCCAAATGAGTGTATACCTATACCTACAGAATGGGTTCACTTGGTGGAATTTTTGGAATCCACTCCAGTATCTGCGGTACAAATAGAGCAGTGGACAAAATCAGACCCTATTCTGTCTAGGGTCATTCATTACTGCTCAGTTGGTTGGCCTACTAAGGTTGAGAGTGAATTACAGCCTTTTTATCAACGTCACTCTGGACTCTCGATCCAAAATGGCTGTCTCTTATGGGGCCACAGAGTGATAATTCCGAATGAAGGCAGGTCGAATTTAGTGAAGGAACTTCACGCTGAACACATGGGTGCAACAAAAATGAAAGAGCTGGCGAGAGTTTATTTCTGGTGGCCCGGTTTAGATGGAGAACTCGAATTGGTTCCTATGAAAGCTGCCTAGAGAACAAATATCTCCCAAGGAAAAATCCACTTCATCCTTGGGAATGGCCTACTATACCTTGGCATAGGATCCATGTTGACTATGCAGGTCCTATAAATAATACCTATTTCCTAGTCATTGTGGACGCCTACTCTAAGTGGGTGGAAATTTTTTCAACCACTTCCACGACTTCGGGTGTTACTATTCGCTTACTCCGTTCGTGTTTCGCTCGATGGGGTTTACCCGTAGTCCTGGTTTCCGACACTGGTACTTGTTTTATCAGTGAGGAATTTCGTTCTTTTGTCCACCTAAATGGCATTAGACATGTCCGGTCTAGTGTTTTTCACCCGTCTACTAACAGTCTCGCGGGAAACATGGTCCGCACTTTCAAGTCGGCCTTGCGTCATTCTCGTGGGGAGGAAATGCAAGTGGTGTTGGATAAATATTTGTTTAAATATCGAATAACACCTCACACAACGACGGGGGTGTCTCCTTCTAAACTTATGATTGGCCGGGGAATTCGTTCAGTTTTCGATTTGTTACGTCCAAACGAAACGTTACAATGACGAGTTTTACGCCATCAGGAAAAACAGAAGTTGTACCATGACACTAAAAAAGGGAGAGTTATAGAAGCGCAACCTAATAATCCAGTTATGATTCGCAACTATGGGGCTGGACCAAAATGGGTTCCTGCAACTGTGCAGGAGAGAACGGGCCCTGTTTCCTTCAAGTGCCAACTAGAAGATGGTCGTTCCATTAAACGCCATCAGGACCAGACATGGGAACGTGAATTGCAGAATGACAGGAGTCTTCCGGAAGAGAGAACCGATCCTCTGGAAAATGATTTAATTCGCCCGCCTATGCATGTTGCACCTATTCCTACTACATCAACCCCGCTCCGCAGATCGTCTAGGGTCTCTCACCCCCCTGACAGACTAAACTTGTAGGGGAGGAGTGAGGTGACGTGTGTGTATATATATATATATATACAGTCGACTCCACTTAAAAAGGTCACCTAATTAGCAGGTCATATGGTTTAAGCAGGTCATCTTGCTAAATCCCAAATATTTTTATATGTCTGCCATTATAATTATATATTGATAAGAAGGTCACGTCTAGGATAGGTAAGCCGCTTAATGAGGTTAAAAATACAAGTATCAGTCAGAACTATTTTTGCCACTTTCCACCAGAATCAGATTTATTACCGTAAGAAAATATTTACCGTGAGAAAATAACCATTCCAAACAGATGACAGCTCAGCTTTTTATTGACTGGTTGTGGCAGTGGGAAAATGAACTCTAACGATCGAACAGAAAAATAGCTTTGTTGTTAGATAACTGCCCGGCTCATCCCCATGTTGAAAGTTTACAACAAATCCAACTAATGTTTTTGCCTGCAAATACGACAGGTATAATTCAACCCCTCGATCAAGGAATTATTAAGAACTTGAAAGGATTCTACAGGAAACAGCTGTGTGAAAAACTATTAATGCAAATGGAGAACATAAATGAGACAACAATTACAATTCCGATAGCAAAAGCGGCAAATAAGATAACAGTTTTAGATGCAATTTGCATGCTCGCATTAGCGTGGAAAATGTGCAACAACAAACAATTTTGAACTGTTATGTGAGATGTGGCTTACGAAGAAGCGATGAAGATACAAATCTTGCAATTGACACCATTGAAGATATTGAGCTTCCGGAAGGAATTGAAAGAGAAGATTTTGATAGAATGGCAGAAATATCAGAAAATGAAGGCATAATTGAAGGGGCAACAGACGATAAAATCATTGCAGGAATTAAACAAAAAGAAGGCAGCGAAGATCAAGATAGCGACGATGATGAAAATGAAACATATACACCCCTTTCCCGTAAAGAAATTTCGACTCTTTCGAATTTATTAGATAGATATGGAAATATGCAAGGCAACCTTTCAACTTTAAAACATATTTCCGCTATACAAACAGAACTGAGTAAATTGTGCGCAAATAATTTAAAACAAGCTACCATCAATGATTATTTTCGTGAATAAATACTGTATGACGTATTTTAACCCTATTGATCCAAAGTTGTATATACAATTAATGTTTTTTAATAAATTAAATAAAGTACTGTAAGACTGTAGTTTAATAAAAAAAAATATTGAATGAGTTAGTGTTTAATATACTGTACCTCTTTACTGTTATAACAAGGTAGAACAACAATAGAGCGTATAAAGAGTTAATGGAATGGTAATAATATATGTATCCTGCCTATAACACTAAGAAATGGATAAGCAGGTCGGCCGCATAAGAAGGTCAGAAACGTTTTGTCCCAAAGTGACCTTTTTATCCGGATTTGACTGTATATATATATATATATATATATATATATATATATATATATATATATATGTATATAGTCTAAAGTCACTAAAGGAAAAAATCACTAAAAGAAAGCTGAATGGCAACACGAAGGGATAAACAGAGCAACGCGGGCTGTTCGTTGGTTTTTGGCTGGACTAGAGCATGGTTATTCATATCTGACTAAAATCGTTGGTGCTAAGTTTAATTTGATGATGTTTCTAAGGTGACAAATGAGGTAGAAAGTTGTCAGTAAATAATAATAGTTAGGGGTAATGTCTATAGCTTCTAAATTAGTAAAGTTAGAGAGTTTAGGTAGACTGCTTTGTGGGTCGCAGGAAATCTATGGTAGGCCCTAAAGAATCTCTCATTCAACGCACCGGTAGGTGCCTTTGTTTGTTGTTTAGAAACCTAGTAACTTAGCGGGGTCACTAACCCCAAGCTATTACATTATCGAAATGTTCTTTTAGCAAACATGATTCCAGAGATGCGTGCTCTGGCAAATGGAGGTCATTTTGTTTTTCAAGAGGATGGAGCAAGGGCACATACGGTAAAAGACACTGTTGCTTATTTAAATGAACATGTTCCCGAATTTATTGAACCGCAGAATTGGCCTCCGAACAGTCCTCATTTGAATCTTGTTGATTATGGGATCTTGGAAAACTTGTCAGAACGAGTTTATCGCGGTAAGAAAATCAGAAATGTTAACCACCTGAGAGATGTTCTGATTGAACAATGGGCCGAATTTCTACAGGACCAGATTGATTCAGCAGCAGACAGGGACGTGGCCAGGAATGTCCCAAGGTGGGTCGAATTTGAGCTACGTTCGTCAGGTTCCGTGGTGAATCGGGCGAGCCCATACAGTTAGGGAGTCTGGGGGAGAACTGGAAACCCCCCCAGCGGGGTCCGGGGCGGAGCCCCGTAAGCCAGCGGATTTTAAGCTTATTTTGTGTAAAAACTGCCTGAAAATGTCAGTTCAACTGCCATTTTTGAACAACCACTATACAGCCATTCACATGAAATATGTACCTTTTCCAACAAAAGTTTGTATCGGACAATCACATTGGTGCAATCTAAGCTATATTATGATGTAATTACTTGTATTTTCTGAAATTTGAAATCAGGTATTGATCCTATAGTTTTCATATTTAACAAAGAAAGTAACTATTTTATTCACACATTTATTGATTTCATGCATACAATTATTTAGTGTATACACGTTTAACAGTATAACATATATATGAATAACGAAATCATTAGAAGAGATCCAAATGAAATTCTCACGGATAAAGCAAGTCAAACGGATGCAGAAACACCATAGTTTTTTCTTTTTCCAAACTATAGTGTTTGTCATTTACCATTACTTATTCGGACTATAGCGGATTTAATTTTCCCAGAAGAGTTCCTTGTTCCATGCACGGTTTGTGTGCATCATATACAGTAAACCCTCGTCCAACGTGTGTTTGTCCCACGCGATTTTACTTATACACGGAAAAATAAATACAAACAATTATTTGCCGAAAGCGGAAAATTTTATTATACACGGTCCGCAAGAACACGCTCTAATACTGTAGTACTGTACGCGTGCCAATGCGCGTTCTAGTGTTTTCTCCTACACTCTCCAACACTCCCGCATCTCCCTCCCTCTCGCGTCACCCCTCGCATCACCCTTTGTCTCAGTCCCGGTACCGCGTTAAGTTCAGTATGGCACCAAAATGTAAAGCATCTGCGAATGATAGTGAAGAGAAGAAAAGTCGTAAGGTTATGACATTAGCCGAAAAAATAAAGATTCTACTAAATAAGTTGCGTGGTGGTATGAGCATAATATCACTTGGCCGCGAGTATCACGTGAATGAGTCTACCATACGCACCATCCGAAAGAGTGAAGAAAAGATACGTGGTATTTTCATTTAATATATTTTTATTTATTATATGTAAATATCATTATGTTTATGATTTTATTATGTTCTTATTTCATATACAATATAGGTAGGGAAATTCATTTATGTATGAATAAAAAATCTACGTATCTAAGTATTAATGGGAGCCTTTACTGCGGCCGCGTTCACGTATCCCCATTTATCCCATAAGGTATTCCCGTTAGGTAAATCCAACGCGGATTTACCTAACGCGGGGTTCTTGAAGAACCTAACCCCCGCGTTGGACGAGGGTTTACTGTATATATAATTTCCTTAGTGAGCGGCGGCAAGTCGTTACAGTACAAGGAGTATCTTCATCAGAAATCAGAGATCCTCAGCTCAGTACCACAAGGAACAGTATTAGCTCCACTACTCTTCATAACCTTGCTAACTGACATAGATGAGACGTTACCAGAAACAGCACAGCAACATCCTTTGCCGATGACACAAAGATCAGTAGAAAAATGAGAAACCCAGAAGATATCGGATCTCTACAAACCGACATGAACAGAATCTACAAGTAGACGAAAGACAACAATATGAAGTTTAACACTGAGAAATTATAGCTGTTACGGTACGGAAAAAGAAAAGACCTAAAATCCATGGAATATTATGCCCCAAATGCAGGGCCGCCGCTTCCATTAGGCGAGGTTAGTAAATGCTAAGGGCGCCAAAGATCTGGGGGGCGCCAGCGCCTCCCGCCCTGTGCACGTCTGATAGTATTATGTAAGAACAACATGAAAAAAATAATGAAGGAATGAGAAGCATAGACAAATGATGAAAGGTTGTACGACGTATGTACACTAGGGATTGTCGTTTTGAGTCATTTTGTTTATCCCGAGATTCCGGGATAAAATCTGTCTTCGTCCCGGGATCCCGGGATTTCCCGGGATTTTTATTTTATATGTATTTAAATTTTTTATACTTTTAAAAAGGAATTAATATAAAAATTATAAAGATTTCATCATTTATTTATTTAAACATATTCCATTAGGTAACTATGAGTGTGAAATAACTAGCTTAAAAGACAGTTGAGTGCAACAAGACAGCTATTTGTAAGAAAATCAACACTTGTAAAGAATAATATCCTTGTAAAGAATAAGCATGCTCGTAAAAACACAAAAACAACTAAACATATGAAAATGCAAAACATAGCGCATTTAAAAGAACTAATTTGACTTATAATACGAACGTAGAAAACATAGACAATTCACACTCTTATCACTCAGCCGAGTTCTAAGTTTAGTTACAAACAGTCCTGCAGCTGAAAAAGCTCATGATACAACATGTATGATCGTGTAAACAGGGTATTTATACTATATATACACTAATTATTATGTAAGTAATTAGCACCGGGATATCCCGGGATGAACGAAAAAATCCCGGGATATATCCCGCACATAAAATCAACCGGGATCCCGGGATCCCGGGAAACAATCCCTAATGTACACCAGTTTAGCTTGACTGATATTTACATAATTAACTTATTCATCTTATTGGGTCATTATAGAACTTTCACTATCACGACCTTTAACCCTTTAGGGACGGGAGTCGTAAATAAGCGATTTAAAAATGTTGCGCGCACAGACGGGAGTCGTCAATAAGCGACTCGGCTTATTTACGGCTTAATATGAGTTCCGGGAGTCGTCAATAAGCGAATAACTGTTTTTATGTGACATATGCCCTTCTTGCTTGGAAAAAAACAGTAGATATGTCCTTTTTGCACGCATATTTTAGCACTTTTGAGCGTTCTGATTTGTTACTACATATGCCTCGCTTTACTCGCTGTTTTGATTGGTCATGACACTTTCTTGAACTGTGAAATGATTTTATAATTTTATAATAAATGTATGTATTAGCAAATTAAAATAGATCAGTGTAAGGCAAATAGTTTCTCCAATATGGTACCTTGATTACTTTGTGGGCAAACCCAATCGTGAAGTGGGAGGCGGGTGGGGGCGCCAGCTGCAGTCCTGCTAAGGGCGCCAAATAGGCTGGCGCCGGACCTGCCCAAATGGACAGGAAATTCAGAGAAATTCTAGAGTAAAAGATTTAGGGGTTGTAATAACTGATGATGCGAAATTTGAAACACAAAATAAGATAGCAGTAGGGATGAAAGTAATATCGGCTATTTTGAATACCGGGATTAGAGCCTTTTTTACCTAATACCGGTATTCTATAGTGCTGTACATAGTTATATATATATATGATACACACAGACTGTGCATGGAACAAGGAACTCTTCTAGGATAATTAAAACCACTATAGTCCGAATAAGTAATGGTAAATGACAAATACTATAGTTTTTCTTTTTCATGATGCTAGCCCGACGTGGGCAACGGGTCATTCGCAAAGGTCCCAAAAATATAGCTTCCCTCATCAGCTATCTGCAAAGCAGATCGGATCCAGCTTTGGGACAGGATCTAGGGTTTAAAGTAGCCTAGCCCAGCTACATTTAGAACCTCAGTATGAGCAAAAGACTCGCTGCCTTCACGTCAGATTGAATACATCAAAGAAAAATCGGGTAACTATTATATTTTTAGCCAAAAACCAAAACTTAAACCTCAACTGGCAATATTGAGCGTCCACTTTTCAAGGCACACAACATGTCCGTTTCAAGATGGGATTTTTCTTTGATGTATTCAATCTGACGTGAAGGCAGCGAGTCTTTTGCTTATATTGAGATTCTAAATGTAGCTGGGCTAGGCTGCTTTAAACCATAGATCCTGTCCCAAAGCTGGATCCTATCTGCTTTGCAGATAGCTGGTGAGGGAAGCTATATTTTTGGGACCTCTTTGCGAGTGACCCGTTGCCCACGTCGGGCTAGCATCATGAAAAAGAAAAACTATAGTATTTGTCATTCACCATTACTTATTCGGACTATAGGGGATTTAATTATCCTAGAAGAGTGCCTTGTTCCATGCACGGTCTGTGTGTACCATAAAAAACTTCAGGGAACCATTCTGAGTTCATTCCCATATATATATATATATATATATATATATATATATTAGTGATGTAGCGGATGTCATTTTTTTCACATCCGCGGATGCGGATGCGGATGTCTACATTTTCGTTATTTTTAGGATATATTCGAGATTTGTTGTGTTTAACGTATATAATAAGTTATTATATAGAGAGAGCTGTAGCTATAATGTAGTATAATTGATTAATTGTACAATAATTGCTGTATTTTTCTCTGAACATATAAAATAATATCAAGCATCTAACTAATATAGAAATCAATTAGTGAATTCGTCTGCAAATAAATTCGTTATATTTTGTTGAGTTTCAGCCACAATTAGAAACCATAATTGTGTTACCAGGATGCGGGACGTGAACCCAACTCAAATGCACCCCACCGACCTCTTTCCCCAACCTCCACCCTTATAGAAAGAGATCTTTAATTAGCTTGATAACTATTTATATTAAGTTTAAAGTTTTATTAGGCATATTTATAAATGAGTAATTAAAATAAAGTAGACTAAGATGTTCATCGTTTAATGTTCAAACTTAATTATAGGAAGGTTATGCTTAAGGAACATTAATTTTTCTGCCTTTTCTGCTGCCAGTCTGTTTCTCTTTTCATCATATATTAATCCAGCTCTGCTAAATAATCTCTCGCTTGGTACGTTTGTTGGAGGACAGGCTAAATGTTTCCTTGCAAGTTTACTCAAGTATGGATAGATATTCTGCGTATTTTTCCACCAACTAATAGGATTGTCACATGCAGCCAGGCGTTTTTCTTGGTGATAGCTCTCGATCATTTTTACTACATCTTTTGACATCGCGTAGGTCTTGACTCAAGAAACTGAGAGACAGATTCTGTGATAGATTTGCTTGTTGAAGGTGTTGGTTCTGTCACTGAAACTTTTATTCTTTTGGTGGGTGGCGAAGCGACAGATTCAAGAGATTGAAGCTCTTCAACTGCTTTGCCAAGTGATGATTTAACTCGTTCTAATGTACTAGGTGAAAATAACTTAGCTTTGTAACGTGGATCTAAATAGGTTGCAAGAGAGTAACTTCATACAAGAACAGCCTCTCGTCTTGTCGCTTGCATCACTTTTGCGCACAATGAACTAGTTCTATTAATATATAGAATTTGATAATTTCCGCTTATTAATGACATTTTATCTCAACGGTCCACATCCGCACGACATCCGCAGTCCAAAGTGCGGATGCGGGTGCGGATGCGGATGCGAGAAAATGTGCGGATGTTCCGCGGATGCGGATGCGGATGCGGATGTGACCTACATCACTAATATATATATATATATATATATATATGATGAATAAAACCACGAAGGAAAGGAAAGCGCTTTCGTCTAATGACATCCTCAGGAACACTGAAGTATATAAAAAGGTTAAGCCTATATATAGGTTACAGAAAGAAAAAAAGAAAAATAAATAACATACATACACACACACACACATATACATATATATATACATACATATCTATATATACAAATACATACATACATACATACATACATATATATACAATAAACAGAGAAGTAAAAATAATAATAAATTAAAAATTAAAACCTTAAAGGATTACCAATGAGGCGTACAGATTGTAAGGAAAAATATCGATTTTTAGCACAAGATCAAAAGGATTATAAAAATACAAATTTATACTGGGACTCTGCCGGGTTTTAACACAATGCTGCCTATGGTCAGGTTTCGATATATATAAAAGAAAAAAAAAAAGAAAATGCAAATTAAAAGTTAATCGATTTTTAGCACAAGATCAAATGGATTATAAAAATACAAATTTATACTAGAACTCTGTCCGGGTTTTAACACATTTCTGCCTATGGTCAGGTTTCGATATATAAAAAAAAATAAAATGCAAATTAAAAGTTAATAAAGTAGAAGACAAGTTTACCAAAGATTTAATGTTTTACACTTCTTATCTAAGTCTGCTTTAAAGGAATTCAACATAACAGGATCGAGTTGAAAAAGACTTTGCTTATGTTGAAGTTATTTGAAAGTTGGATAATGGCAGACTCAAGAATATTTCTATTAACAATGTTGCTTGAATGGAATAAAACTGAAGCATTATTCCAATCAATACAGTGGGCTAACTCTGACAAATGGACAAAAAGGGCACTGGACAACTGTCCTGTTCTAACGGAATATTGATGCTGTTTTATACGTGTGTGCAAATCCTTTCCCGTCTGACCTATGTAAAAGGAATCACATTGTTTACAACCAATTTTATAGATAATGCCTGAATTATTGGTAGGGCTATTTTTTACTATGATATTTTTCACAATATTGTTATATGAAAATACTACATTAATATCCAAAAGTTTAAGTACATTACCTTCGTGAAATAATTTTCATATATATATATATATATATATATATATATAAGATTAAGGGATACACATAAGATTAAGGACTTAAGGAGTAAAAATTACATATTTCCTAATTTTTTATTTGGAAAAAGAAACAAAAATAGGTAAATGTTTTATATAAATTATTTTATAAAAGATGTTTCGTTACATAAAAATGTTTCTTATGATGATTTTGGAAGTAACTTTTAAAGAAACAGAGCATTTAAGTATTCTTCAGCTAGATTGGATCTCAAATTTGTAAGAAATAAGCCAGCAGCAGAAAATGATCTTTCAGATTCAACAGTTTGATGTGGTTTGTCATATTTATTAATTTTTAAATTATCTTGAATAAATCCACTTTTGGCAATAGAATATTGAAACTAAATCCATCCACACAGGCAAGTTTTGAAATTTCTTCCTCAATAGATTTCTCAGCGATAAAACCATCCAAAGTTGTTTTTACTTTTATTTGGCTGATTTTCTGTCTTCTTAACGGCAATTTTAAGAATTGCTCTTAAATGAACGACCATTCCAGTGGTTGAACCTCCACCACAGTTAATAACATTTTCACATTTAGTGCATTCTGCTTCATTTTTATTCTCCTTTTCAAAATACTTCCAAACTTTTGATTTTATTGACATTTTCGTAATAATCTGAGAAAAGGACAGCGAAACCTTTAAAAAGGATTTAATTGATGTTTTTCCTTCACTTGACAACAACTTGCAACCATCAATCAGTTATAAATAGACTAAAGAACGTGTCGTTAATAATACCGAAAATCCAGTATTGAAAGCCCTGGGCAGATAATGAGAACCTTTAAACGAAGGGATAGGAAATAATGATCCTCTACTGAAAACACTGATTATACCCAAATTGGAATACTGCTCGGTCCTAACATCCTCATATAAAAAAGAAGACATTAGACAGCTAGAGAGGGATTCAGAGAAGCTTCACAGCCAAGATCAAGGGGTGTAAAGAACTAAATTACTGGGAAAGGTTACGCGAATTAAACCTATATTCACTGGAAAAGAAAAAGAGAGAGATACACCATTATTTACACTTGGAAAATAATGGAGAAACTAGTCCCTAATCTTACTCTGAACCCTGTAACTCCCCGAGTGGCGTAATAAGGGGGCTGCGAGGGGGGCGGTCCGCCCCGGGTGACAGCCAGGAGGGGGGTGCCATCAGGAGAGTTGAAATACCAGTACAAGTTTTCAAACCAAATGAAAAATTCGCCAAAGTAAGAAAAAAAATTAAAAAGTGTTCAAACTATTACAACAGCTTAATGTTAATTTCCACGAAAAAATAAATTTTTATTTTTATTGGCAAAACAAAATTTACAAACGAAAAATTTAATATTTGATAAAAATTACATCGAAAGTCGAACGTTTGTTGACGTTTTAGTCATCAGTTTGTTGAGCACAGCCAGCTGGCTGCAACTGACCAACACCAATTTTGCTGATTTAATTCTAACACCTGTTTTTAGGTAACTTTGGTGTGCTGATTTTAAAAAATCACCTTAGTTTTTGCCTATCACGTCAGGTTTTCGAGCAATCAAATACAGATATTTTGGAGATATCGCATTTTGGCAGGGTTATGCGCAATTTTTTTTCTTTTCAAAAAATAAGTTTTTACATACTCAGAATCAGCATGGAAAAGTAAACAATTGTGCAGGGAGTGAACTTGGATCAATCCCAGAATAGGCACCTGAAATCATTTTTAGGTGCTTAATCTGGGATTGAGGAGAAAAAAATATAAACAGTTTTTAGAGATATAATTTCAGTTTTTATCAATATTTGAAAAAATCAACTCTAACCTAACCTAACCTAACCTAATCTTTTGCTATATCTTCTGCTTTTTTGCTTCAGATGGATTCAGAAACATTCGGGTTCATATTGCAGGAATTTATAATATCTAAAATTTTCCTTTATTCATTAAGCCACTTTAAACCTTTTATAACTTTGCCTTTATTACATTTGTAATAAACTTTGTATAAACAATAAATTTTGTAATCATCAGGTTTTTTTTATTTAATTCCTTGCAAGGTGCCTATTCTGGGATTGAGGTTGAACGCAGGTGCTTCATCTGGGATTGAGGTACATCAGGTGCCTATTCTGGGATTGACCCGTGAACTTTAATATACAATGGTAATATTGACACAAAAAGTGATTAAAAGTGTTTAAATAAGCAAAAAATGAATCCATATTAAAGCAAGCACGGGACCAGTTTTCTTAACATTGTCTTTTTCTTGTTTTCTTACTTTTCAGTGCTGATAAATTTTCTCTTATAGGACTTCCTAGAATGAGAGATGTCAAGACAATCTCTTTGCAGGCTCCAGCAGTAGTAGTCAGCCATCATATGGGTATTAGGGTGGAGCGAAAAATACTTTTTTTCCAGTATGAAGTTCTAATAGCGATTAAAAGTTGCATTTAGTGGACGAAATATGCCTGCCAAAATATGAGTTCATTTGTTTAAAATTTTCAGCTGCCACCAGGGGGCTAAATTTAACACAATTTTGTGTAAAAAGGAAAAAAATGCTTCTATTTTAGGTTTGTCAAACTATTATAAAATTTTATCTTAGAATTATCTAATAGTTTGATTAAGATTCTTAAATGATAGAAATTCGTTTTATAAAAATGCCTTTTCATATGCTTAATATCTTCAGCTGCCACAAGAGAGCTGAAGTTAACACAATTTAGAGTAACTGAGTCATGTTGAGACTACACTGAATGTTGTGGGGGAGGGTTTTGGTGTGAAGGAATTTCTTTCTGTGAGTCATTAGAACAGTGTGTTAACACTTGTCTTCTTAGGTAGTAGGCCTAGTCGCTCAGTTGATCGGAGAGTTTTTTAATATGATCGGAATATTATAAAACTTTATTTTAAAGTGATTTATATAGAGATAATATTGATTTTATTATAAAATGCTTGTTATAATGTATTATATAATTTTAGTTTATTTATTATATTATATTTTATATATATATTATATATTTATATAATATATTATATATACTTATAAAATATATTATATATATTAATTATATAATGTTTTGATGTTACAGGATATTTTGTGATTGTGAATTTTTCTTAAAAATATTATGGCATCAAATACTAAATATAAACATTTCACTAGAGAACATATGAAGTGTGCCATATTTGAAGTACCTTGTGAGATGAGTGATATGCAACTACCAACTTATAACTGCATTATGAAAGATTACCTGTTCACAAAACATTTAGTGAAGGAGCAGATGAATAACAAGGAGCCTTCATTTTCTGAAATAGCAGAGGCAGTTTCCAAAAAGGTAGAAAATATTTGGAAGAAGGCCTCTTTGCCAATAGTTTCACATACACGCGTTTTACAGATGATGCGAGTGTACCATGATAAATACAGGTCCTTATTAAAGCCATACAAGTCACGCAAGGATCAGCCTAAGTACAAAAATCAGCTTGAAGAATTTGAAAACTCTTCAAAATGCACTTTGTTTGACATCTGCACCTGCAAATGTAAGGAGTTTAGGAGATGCTCATGTGAAAAGAGTAAGAAAGTCCCTCCAAAAGAGCAGGATTTTTTAAATGCCAACGAACACGCAGAATAAATGGTGATAGGAAGCATTGACATAGCACACACAAGACGATTACAAGCAAGAGAACATCGAAAGGAAATGGAAAAAGCACGTCTGGAATCCTCACAAACAACTAGTGCTGCTATAACCAATACGTCCAACTTACAAATCGAAACAGAGACAAGTGAACTTCAACAACTAGAAGAGATATCTGAAGATAATGAGGAAGATACAACCTCGACTCAATATGTAATATCAGAACAACAGATGCGTGAGCCACTGCCTTCATTAGCAATTACTTGTGATAGATTTAAAATGTCGGACAGAGCTGGGGCTGCTATTGCTTCTGCAGTATTGGCAGATCTTAAAATTGTTACTCCCGAAGACAAAGGGAATATTATAGACAGAAGTAAGCTAAGACGTGAAAGACAAAAACAGAGAAAGGAACTACAACAGATAGGAGAGCCAAAACCATGCGGGGATTATACTTTGATGTCAGAAAGGATAAAACAATGATTCAAGTCCAGGAGAGTGATGGCTCTTACCACCAAAGAACCAAACGCGAAGAGCATATCAACATAATATCTGAACCACACTCTCTGTACTTTGCACATGTGACACCTTCCAGTGGCAAAGCTAAATACATTTGCACAGCGCTAGTGAATTGCTTGAAAGAAAGGAATGTTGATATAGGGAACATCGTTGCAGTTGGCTGTGATTCGACAGTGGTTAACACTGGTAGTATTGGAGGCACAATAAGATTACCGGAAGAAGCCTTTAATAAGCCATTGCAGTGGCTGATATGCCTTTTACACCTTAATGAACTTCCATTGCGCCATCTGTTTCATCACTTGGATGGTACCACTACTGGACCAAGAGCATTTTCAGGAGAAATTGGCCGAGCACTTTCAGACTGTGAAAAGCTTCCCATAGTTAACTTCAAACCCATTGAAATTCAAGAGGACATGTGTGAAGTTGATGTAGATGACATAAGTACTGACCAGAAATACCTTCTTGAAATTCACAAGGCTATATCAAGTGGAACATTCTCAAAGAGTCTTAGTCATAAGAGTCCAGGCAATATATCACATTCAAGGTGGCTCACCACAGCAAACAGGACTCTGCGGTTATATGCAAGCACAGAGAATCCTTCAGGCAATTTACAAGAATTAGCTACTTTCATTGTTAGGGTATACGCACCAATGTGGTTTCAGATAAAGCGTAAACCATTATGCCAATATGGTGCTAAACATATGTGGCATATGATTGCAAGAAGCCGGTATCTCCGTGAAGAGCTTAGGAGAGTACATGACTCAGTCATTCAGCGAAATGCATATTACGCAAATCAAGAAAACATTCTCATTGCAATGATAGCTGATGAAAGGGAGCATGTGCGTCAGTTGGGATTTAGGCGTATCATAAAAGCAAGGGCATGCATTCAAGAAACAGATGTTATCAGGTATTTTAAGGTGCCAGAAATAAATTTTTATGCCAAAGACTATACAGATCTCATTATGTGGCAAGATTTTCAGATAGCAGAACCACCGATAACCAAAGGAGTTTCTCTTGATGATATTGAATCATGCATCAAACATGGTACTACTCTTCATTCAGAATTATTTCAGTTTCCATGTCATACACAAGCCGTAGAGAGATGCGTCAAGCTCGTTACAGACGCTGCTGGATCAGTCTGCGGACCTACAAACAGAGACGGTTGGATTCGTGCTACATTAGAATCAAGGAAAAAACAGCCAAAATTTGACACAAAAGCAAATTACTAAATAGTCTTCAGCAAGAACCCTTTCTAGAGGGAGATTGGTTGGGGAAAGGGTGGTAACTCCGCTAAGGCACGAAATAACGTTTCTTAACTGTCTCAAGCCAGTATAAAGGAGGAGAGACATCCTAATTTATTACTGTTCCCTTTTTCAAGTAAATACAGAATCATACTTAATTGTCATTTTTAAGTTAACTTCAGCCCTCTTGTGGCAGCTGAAGATATTAAGCATATGAAAAGGCATTTTTACAAAACGAATTCTTATCATTTAAGAATCTTAATCAAACTATTAGATAATTCTAAGATAAAATTTTATAATAGTTTGATAAACCTAAAATAGAAGCATTTTTTTCCTTTTTACCCAAAATTGTGTTAAATTTAGCCCCCTGGTGGCAGCTGAAAATATTAAACAAATGAACTCATATTTTGGCAGGTATATATCGTCCACTCAATGCAACTTTTAATCACTATTAGAACTTCATACTAGAAAAAAGGTATTTTTCGCTCCACCCTAATGGGTATGCCATCTTCCTTGGTATCGTTCTTCCATCACTTTGATATCTTGGTGGAACCTTTCACCTTGCTCTTCACTAACATCACCAAGATTTTCTGGAAATTTATCCAGATGACTGTTGAGATAGTGAACTTTAATGCTCATGTTGCAACCCAACTGCTGAAAGTTTACAAGTAACGTCACTAGCGGAACCGGCTGCTCTCACTCCGCCAATGGGAAATCTCTCTCCGATCATGACGTCACGCTCACACCTGGGGAAATCACAGATACCCAAGATTTTAATATGTTGTACATGACCTTTAGATTTAATGCACAGATTTGTGTATTCCACGGATAAAATTTTAACAGCAAAACAGCTGTTAACAGGTCTCAAAAATCATCAATTTTGATAAGCGCCCTTCATGGATCACCCAAAATAGGCATATTGCATTGCACGAAAACCTGATGTGATGGACAAAATCTAAGGTGATTTTTGAAATCAGCACATCAATATTATCCAGAAACAGACAGGTCTTAGAATTAAATCAGCAGCAAAAAATTTTTTTTTGTTGGGCAGTGTAATTAATTGTCTCTGCTTCTCTGGGTTGATAATCTGATAACTCAATGGGTATCTGGTTGGAAAAAGTTTGAGAACCACTTGTTTGAAGCTTTTCTGTTGTAATAAATTTTTTTTTACTTCTTTATTTACTCGATATAGTTAATTTTCATTTTGTCAGTGGTCTAGTTATTTGTGAGTAATGCTCATAGTTTTCTGCTTTTTTAGGAGTCGTGTTTGCACTTAACCCCCCCCCCAAAAAAAAATTAATAATAATAATAAAATAATAACAGACAATTTGTTCAGTTAATGTATTTCAAGTCATAATAGTTCATGCTTGTTATGCATGTTCATGCTTTATACCTTTTGATTTTAAAATTTTGCAGAAAACATCCACTATGAAGCGAAATCGACCCAGTGGATTCCAACAAAGAAAAATGAAGAAGGCAAGAGAAGAGGTGGCTCAGGCAATGTCCGGATCAATTTTGAAGTATGTGACACCTTCAACATCAAGTGCAATAGGAGAAAGTCCTGAAGATATTCAGCCTGGTGAATCTGAAGGGCAAATACAAGAAGCATCTTCACAAGAGGATTCAAATGAGAGAGAGCAAGGATTGGAGGATGGCAATTCATCTTCTAAAAGCAGTGAAACTGATGAAGAGGAAGGAGACGCCAGCAGAAGTCCACACCAACAGGAGGAAGACTCTAATGAAGAAGAGGAGACGGATAGATTTTCAATTTATTCTGATGTCGCTGCTTGGCCAATCCCGGTTCCAAATGACTTGAGAGCTGATCTTGGGCTTCTTCCCTATTGCCGGAAAGACTGCTGCTGAGCTCACAGGGGATATCCTGAGACATCTGGAGAGAGATGGACTGGACATAAACCTGTGCCGTGGTCAAGGATATGACATTGCTGCAACTATGGCTGAGATTCATGGTGGTGTTCAGTCAAAGATCAGAGAGATTAATCCCAAGGCTTTGTTTGTGCCTTGTGCAAATCATTCTCTGAACCTTTGCGGAGTGCACTCATTTGGAAGCGTTTCTCCATGTGTGACTTTTTTTGGAACCTTGGAGAGAGTCTATTCCTTCTTTTCAGTCTCAACTCATCGATGGGAAGTGCTGATGGAGAATGTAGGCATGACAGTCAAGAGACTTTCCCAGACAAGATGGAGTGCTCATTATGACGCTGTGAAGCCAGTGAAGGCAAATTTTGAAAAGCTGATCTCAACCCTTGAAGTACTGTGCGATCCCAAAGAAAATGTGGACACAAGAGGATCAGCTCAGATTTTGCTGTCTGCTGTATGTGATTTCTCTTTTTTGAGTTACCTTTCTTTCTGGTGTGAAGTCCTGGAAGAAATTAATCTCACACAAAAGTATGTATTTGCAAACAGTTGGAATCAGCCTTGAAAAGTGCAATGTGAAACTCCAAGCTCTAAAACTGTTTCTTGAAGATCAGCGCAATGAAATTGTGGAGAGGGCCATTCATTATGCAACTACAAAGTGTGAGGAAATGGACATTTCTATGGAGAGAAGAGGGAGAGTAAAGCTCCGAAAAAGGATGCCAGGAGAGATGGCAAAGGATGCTGGTCTCACATTGCCAGAGGAAGTAAAAAGGGCTATGTTTGAATGTCTTGATCGCTTTCATCAAGAATTGGAGATTCGTTCTAAGGCAATGGATCAAATTCTGTCAATCTTCGCTGTTATTCAGCCAAACACTTTAGTTGTTGCAACAGAAGAAGAACTTCGGAAGTATATTCCAAATTTGACCCAGATTTTCGATGAATTCTCCGATGAAGATATCAGTGTGGAAATTGGACGACTTCGGAGGCATTTGGAAGCTGCCAAAATCAGCGTTGAAGAGGCAAAGAAATGGACAGCATTGCAGTTTCTTGAGTTTATTGTGAAATGGGATTTTTGTGAATCTTTGCCAAGCTTGTCACTGTGTTTGAGATTCTTTTTGACTGTCTGTGTGTCTATTGTGAAAGAAATTTTTCCAAATTGAAATTGATAAAAAATTTCTTTCGCTCGACCATGAGTCAGACAAGATTGACAAATCTGGCTTTACTTTCAATTGAACATGAATATTCAAAGAAGGTGAATTTTGATGAGGTCATTGATCAATTTGCAGAAATTAAGGCTCGAAAGCAGAGACTGTGAATCCTCTCTATTTACCTTTGAAGAATAGGCTGAGCGTTGAGACTGGATTTCCTGTGTTTTTTGTATAAAATAAAATGCAGTATTACCTGTTCACTGAATTTTTAATGTCCTGCATTTTTCTTATTTCCAATTTGCTTATGACAGTACTGTCCTGTTTAAAAATCTACTTGCAAACATAATATATTTTTCTGTTTAAATTATAAAATTATTTATGGGGGGGTGCCAAAGGAAGGATCCGCCCCGGGTGCCAAATATTTTAGGTACGCTCCTGAACTCCCCAAACAACAATGGAAAGTAGAAAAGGAAGACTGTGTCGTGTTCCCAAATTAAAGGCGAGACAAGATACATCCTTAACACTGAAAGAAAATAGTTTTGTTGTGAGAGGACCAAAACTGTTTAATCAGCTGCCCAAAGACCTAAGGAACAAGAGTGTTGTGGCGGTAGACATCTTCAAAAGAAGATTAGACGCCTGGCTCAGAACAATCTCTGATGAACTGGGCGTACCTGGTTATGTGAGGTGGAGAGTACAAGAAACCAACTCACTACTTCACCAGGCCAACTCGAGAGGAGGGGCGACAAGCTTGACCTTCGTGAAATGAGGAATCATCGCACGGCCATCTTGAATGATGGAGCTAAACTAAATATTTCCCCTTCAAATTGAAACATAGCGTGGCCCACGTGTCTTCTGGTGTGAGGACGACATAGCATAGCTCGCGTGGAATATCACAGTCATCGGTAAGACTATCAGTTAGTATGTGGCCAAGATATTTAGTCTGGGTTACTTCTGACAGCACCATACCATTTAATTGAAATTTAGGAAATTTTATATATTTGTAAGCCTTGTTCCTCATAATCATAACATGACTTTTAGCAGGATTATATTTTATGTGGTTATCCTTCCCATACCTTTCACACACCTTCAAAAGTGTGCTGAGCCCTTTTACAGATGAAGAAATAAGAACTAGATCATCTGCATATATCAGATGATTAACAATCATTGCACCAATATAGCAGCCTATTTTACAGGTGCTCAGTACAAAAGATAGATTATCCATATAAACATTGTATAAGTAGGGGCATGTGCGTAGATCCTGGGGGGATGGGGGATGTATCCAGGGACGTAGCCAAGTGGGGGGGCGACAGAGGCGTCGCCCTCCTCCCTCCTTGGAAAGTGCAGGAAAGAAATCTGCGGTAATTACAACCAAGGTTCACCGCCAAACTAAAACATTTAACAATTTGGTATCTATATTTAATGGAAGGAGTGTCTATTTATATATATATATATATATATATATATATATATATATGAGTGTGTGTCTCATACAGAGCTGTGACTAGCGGCGCTAAAAAGCGCCGCTAGTTTTTTAATAGCGCCACCACTAGCGTCGCTATATTTTCAAACTACTAGCGCATTTACCAGCGCCGCTAGTTTTTGAAATAAAAATTAACGCTATGCGCTAGCGCTAATTTTTATTTAAAAAATGAATTTAAAGTCTTATTCCATACGAGTTTGAACGTTTCAAACATGTATGAACATGTATGCTGGCGGCGGTTCCCTCATTCTGCATTGCTTGCTTGTCAGTTATTAGTCATACAGCGGAAGTCACGTAGTGTGTTTGTGCTTCTCTCCCGCTCGATTTTCATTACGTTTACGAAAGGATGGCGTCTTCTTCTGCTGACCAGCAAATAGAAGAAGTTAAAAATCCGTGGCCTTACATTGAAAAGTATTTTGAGTTTGTTTGTGACAGAACTGCGAAAAATAACAACAGTTTTAATTTCAAGTGTAAGTTATGTTTACCCAAGAACAAAGTAATCAGCGTCAATAAAAAGTCCTTTCAATTTAAAATCCCACCTTAGCAGTAAACATCCTTATAAACTTAGAGTTTGAAATCTGCTCAAAAGAAGGCGCCACTCAGCACACCCGAAGCTGCCGGTTCCAGCACGGAAGAGGAAGACAATTTGTTCAGTTGTTTCGAAAAAGATAGTAATATGCATAAAACTATTCTACAACAAAGTAATGAACAAGTACGTGTCTTTATCAAAACAGCCTTCCACTAAGAAATGTTTCAAAGCAACAGACTATACAGCTTCCTTCCCTTCCGATTCATTCAAAAAACTATTTATTCGATTAAACACTTCAATTCCGTCAAGTGCAGCACTGGAAAGGATTTTTTGACAGGAAAAGATATGTTAAAGCCGAAAAGGTCCTCGTTGTCAGATTCAAATTTTGAAAAACTGTTGTTACTAAAATTAAATAAATAATTGTCCTAGGTCGTTGTAATAAAGTACTACTGAAACAAGTTGATACCTAAATTAGCTTGATTATATTGTATTGTTTTTTTCTACTTGATTTGAATAATTACAAATATATTACTTGAAATACTTCTGTTGTATATATGATATATCAAATAATTAAATAAAAGAAATTTATTGTTTTCTATGGTATTAGGTATTTTTTATTTGTTATAGCTAGATTTAAATAAATATACTGGATTTAAATAAATAAAAAGCTTTGGTTCTATAATATAATTGTTTCGTTTAAACATTCTTTTTGACAATATTACTGCATAGAAGTGTAACTAACATAATAGGTATTTTTTATTTGTTATAGTTAATATTGAAAACTAGCGCCAGCGCTAGTGTCGCTAAATTTTGAAATGACTAGCGTTAGCGCTAGCGCCGCTATTATTTTGCTTCACTAGCGCTAGCGCTAGCGGCGCTAGTTTTCATGAGTAGCGCGCACAGCTTTGGTCTCATATATATATATACACATATATATATGTCTCAACTGATCTAGTTGTTTCTGCACCCGTTTGACTTGCCTTATACGTGAGAGTTGCATTTGGATCTCTTCTAATGATTTCGTTATTCATAGATATGTTATACTGTTAAACGTGTATACACTAAATAATTGTATGCATGAAGTCAATAAATGTGTGAATAAAATAGTTACTTTCTTTGTTAAATATGAAAACTATCGAATCAATACCTGATTTCAAATTTCAGAAAATACAAGTAATTACATCATAATATAGTTTAGATTGCACCAATGTGACTGTCCTATCCAAACTTTAGTTGGAAAGGGTACATATTTCATGTGGATGGCTGTATAGTGGGTTTTCAAAGATGGCAGTTGAACTGACATTTTCAGACTGTTCACACAAAATAAGTTTAAAATCGGCTGACTTACGGGGCTCCGCCCCGGACCCCGCTGGGGGAGTTTCCAGCTCTCCCCCCAGACCCCCAAACTGTATGGGCTCGCCCGATTCACCACGGAACCTGACGAACGTAGTTCAAGTTCGACCCACCTTGGGATATTCCTGGCCACGTCCCTGGATGTATCCCGCCCTACAATTTGGTTGGGGGTACATTTCCTATATAATCATTTCCCCCTACAATTCATGTAAGCCTTGAAAAAAATACAAAATTAAACCTACAACTACCATCGGAATTATTTACACTGTACCTTCAAAGAAAATAATTCTCACAAAAACAGTACAGAAACTGAAAGTTGCAAAACAGATAAAATAAAACATCAAAACTGGACAGTATGGATGTGTAGAAGCTGGCCACAGAATTTGGAGGCAGATGACAGCAAAGGAGATCTGTGTTTGATATTATGTGAATTATTTGTAACGGAGAATTTCTTTACGATAATTTTGTAATAAACCTGCAAAGTTGCAGAAAAAATACGGATCACTTTTAATATCATAATTTACTTTAAGAAATCTAGATTTATAGTTACAGAAATATATTTTTATACTTACAGAAATTTTCTATTAGAAAATATACTTTATTTACAAATCTCGGAAGTCATCCCCCCAACCAATCACAACAAATCTACGCCACTGAGTAGGGGGATAATATCCGTCCCTGCCTGACACCATTGGTCACAGAGAATGACTGAATTAACCCCACCCCATCTTACAATCATTGTTTGGTGATTATACCAGAATATTAATATATGGACCAAGTAACCAGGTACATTACGATTTACAAGTTTCATTAATAATTTGTCATGATTAACACGATCAAATGCCTTAAAGGCATCCAGGAAACACAAAAATACATTAGCATCTAGAGTTTGGTATTTACACACCATTTCCTTCAAGGCATACACACACACATATCAATACTGTGTTTCTTTTTTAAATCAAATTGGTTATTACTAGTATATAGGTAACATTGAAGTCTATTAATGAGTATATATTCAAACACCTTAGACATAATACTGGCCAAGGCTATTGGCCTATAGTTATCTTTACTGTTGATTTTACCCTTTTTATCTTTTAGTACTGGCACCAAAACAACGGATAACATTGTATCCAGCAAAACACCATGTATGAGTAATAGACCCGTCAACTATCACCGATTTTCCATGAGACTCACGGATTTTAAGTCTCAAACTTCCTTATGTGGGATATGTTTCCAGTTATCAAAATCAGGCACCGGCTGGAGGGCGGTTCGGTATGAGCGCCAAAGGCTTCTAGTGGGGTCCGGGGGCATGCTCCCCCAGAAAATGTTGAAAATTAAGACACTCAGAAACGCGTTTTTAAGCAATTTGCGGGGTGTTTGTTCAAGTTTATTAGCTTTTACAACATCTAAGTTATATACTGATTTGCAAGAAAATTATACAAGGAAAGACAAAATTCGTGATAAGTCTAAAAGAAACACTGTTCACGAAAATTTCACAATATCAAAACCTAAATTTCTTTTGAAAATCAAACTTTATTATTCTAGATTTGTTCATTACTATAACTGAAGTTATTATAGTTTTTGACAAAGTTTTGTGTTGACTGAAATATCAGTTAATCTCCCGACTCTCAAAGACTGGATATCGACGAGCACCATTCGTCGGGGTTGCTGTTCACGAACCGTTGAACTACAGCTTCGTAATCCACGGGCTTGTCGTAATGAATGCTCATCAACGCCAAGCCCGACAATCTCTCCGTGGACATAGTAGTCCTAAGGTACCCCTTCACAAGTTTCAAGGTACTGTTGGCACGTTCATTGTCAGCAGAAGTGACGGGTATGGTGCAAGCAATTCGCAACAAGCAGTTGATGTTTGGAAATATATCGGCATCGCAAGTCTGGAAAGAAAAAGTGATAAAGTTACAATTAAGCTAGAAAATTTAACACTAAATATTAAATAATCGGAGCATACGAAGAATTGTCACTCCAAGATGGGCATACGAAGAATTATAATCTACCTTTAATGCAGGCTGAAGCGAATCTGGTTTGGCGTTCTCTGACTGCCACTTTATCCTCCATCGCATATATTCGATGTCAAGAGTCCCAGGGCTGGAAAGGTCTGACTCGTACATCACAGAAATCTCGGTAATGTCTGTTGCTGGCTCAACGGTGACTCTGGGAACAAGACCAAGTAACTGAACAGCCATCTTCTGAGTGGGACCGAATCTATAACAAAGAGAGCTCATTAATTAGGTGGAGAATGCAAGGGGTGGATGCAGACCGGTTGGCGTTGCCACCGTATTACGGAAAACAGTCAGATTTTTAGAATTTAGAAGTTCGTGTCCTACAAACGTACCTTGTAGACATCTCCTGCATAATATGGTCCAGAAAAGGAAGAAATAGAATACAACGATAATATTCCTCAAATGTGTCCTGAGGAGTATTTGGTCTGTGTTGTTGTCCGGCAGTTGTCCTTGGTACACTAGGTTCAGTACCCACATCAGAACTGATCTGCGCAGCTTGCGAATACCATCCCCTGAACACATCGTCAGCTTTATCTCTCACTTCCTTCAGCTCTTTCTGTGTGTCCGAGATCATGTTGTAAGCCTTCACGATGTCGTTTAATTTCTTCTGAAGCTTGATGCTTAACGGCTTGATGACTGCCAAAGTTTTCATGGCAACAGTCAAGGAAATAAGAAATGAAACGAACAACACGTGTGATAGAAATTGTATGCTTTTTGGGGTGTCTCTCTATCCCAGTTCCAGTGTGTTTCAGAACTATACTGCTGGTACTGTGGTTCATTTGTAATAACTTCTAATGTTTTAATAATTGTTGGCAGAAAGAGCACAAATATTTCATATGCTTCATGCCGTTCTACCCAACGAGCACGGCAAAGGTCTCGGATCTTTTTGAGATTCTGGCTGATCCAAGCTTATTACTTTCTCCAGACACCTCTGTCACTTTGGATAATAATTGAAAAAGTTAGAAATCTCAGTTATGGTTCCTGCCATATTGCGTACAGATGGTAGGTTACAAGCTTTTACGATGATGATATTGAGGACATGAGAATTGCAATGCACATATATTGCCTTGGGGTTTTGCTGAACTATTATGCGTTGCACCCCTCGGGCCTGGCCAGACATGTTTGAAGCGCCATCATACCCTTGTCCACGGCAGTCTGCTATGTCTAGACCCCACTGCTCCAGTTTTCCTAGAATCAATTGAGAGATGACTTGACCAGTTATGCGTTCAGTGGTTTTAAAACCTAGAAATTCTTGTCAACAAACCTCAAAACAAGCGATAATTGTTCAAGATTTGCATTGTCTGGCACTTCATCGCAAAGAACTGAAAAAAATTTTTGCTTCTTTTATCTCCTTGATGATCGAATCCCTAATTTGATCCCCAATTATACCAATAATTTGGTTTTGAATTGATTTACTGGGATATCTTGCATTGGCGCGGCATGTTGCTAAATGTTTTTTTTAAGATTTCATCACTAGCATTGACACGAAATTCCAGCAAGGCAAGAAAATTGCCCCTGTTTGCGTCTTGAGCGGCTGTGCTGTTATCTCTGTAACCTCTTAAGGCAATGCACTGTTTGCCACAAAGATGGACAATTTTTGTCACACTTTTGATAACTTCTCTCTTTTTGTGCATTGTGTAGGTACGTTGATTTTCAATTTGCACTTGGATACTTTTTTTCAGGATTTCGACTTGTGGCGAGGAAATTGTCATAAACGACCATCGCATCTACGTGGTAAAGAGCGTTCTCGTGTTGACCGCACACCGTACTTACTTTTGTCCACCGTGTTAATGGACTGCTCACGAGAGCACCAAGGTTTTCTCGTGTAGAAAATAGAATGCATGGGAAACAGAAACCACCATCGCATTCCTTGTTGTACACCAGCCAAGAGCTTTGAAAAGACCGATTACAACCATTCATAAACACTTTGAGGAAAGAATATATAATCCTTTCCTGGTTGAAAATGTATTATTTTAGTGTATTAATGAATGACAATATTTTTTAATGCACATAACAGATATATTTTTTTAACACACAATCGATCCCGGTCACGGCTCGTTTCCATGTTGTACGTATTACAATGCCAACAATAAGAACATAAATCATGAATCTGCAACAGAAACAACAAGAAGTAAGTTAGTAACAACATTAGAAATGAGTAACACTAACAAGAACAACAAATTAAACACCCTCAAAGCGGATATTAGAATGCCTGATGCCATGCCGCCTGCCGGAAAAAGTAAAACTCGTCGCAGATGGCAAATACGTGACGTTTAATTTTTTTCAATTGAAATTTGCGGGGCCCATCGGGCGCGGGGCCTTGGACATTTGCCCGGTGTGCCACCCCCTAAATGCGGCCCTGTGTCTAACAGGAATTTTCTGACGCAACAGGGCACCAACGTCAATATCATGTACCGATGCATGGTAAGCAGGGTTACCTGCAATAAAAACAAAATGCGGAGCTATTATAATTATATTAAGAAAATAAAGTAAGATTTAGCTTACTTTAGTTTTTAGTCTTAATCGTAAAATATATCAAAACAAGAAAAATGGTTTTCTGTGAGTCAGCTTGTCGTACAACACGTGTTCCTACCGGTATCACTGGCGCTACTGCGAATCCTCTTTGCAGTCGGGGTAGATTGTCCTTCTTCATCACTGTCAAAACGAGGGACAATGAATTTAATATGACGCGGGATGGACCAAACTTAATGGACCAAAAAATCGGTCAATTCTTGATAAAAACGAAGGGCTTTTGTCACTAACTCTCTATACAATAACTACATGATAATTTCCAATTGGCGAAGGTTGAAGCCAATTTCAACCATAATTCCCCATAGTTTTTTCATACGGTGGCCCGTGTAACTGAAGAACCGATCCCTTTACCTTTACACTAACACAAACTTTACCTTTACACTAATCGAAAACAAAGCCTTCTTCATTTAACAGGCTTAACTCATTTTAAGTCCTATAAAAATAGGCCAATTTCAATCCAAGCCTATTTAGTAGGCTCACAACATAAGCCCATTTAGTAGACCAAAAATACTATTTGGTAGGCCCACTTTACTTTACATTAACGAATAGGCCTAATATAGTCATACACCAAAGGCCTACTTCAAACACTACAATTTGCAATTTAAATATACAAGAAGCCTACCTCAGAAAGTAGGCCCTACTCTTTACACTCAAGGCCTATCCTAACTAAAAACACTAAATTTATAATTCAACCTGTGGTGTAGGTTATAAAATTTATTTCAGCAATTTAACTTACTCGTAAGACTCATTAACATCAAAAAATTCAACTCAGAACTGTAAATCACAAAATTCAACTCAGAACTTTAACATAAAAAAATTCAACTCAGAACTTTATCATCACAAAGACCTAAAGCAACTGCACGAATTCAAACCTACACCCACCTAACACACACATTCTAAGTTCTATTTGACATATAGGTGTAACACATTCTAGGTCCTATTTGACATATAGCCGTAACACATTCTAAGTCCTATTTGACATATAGGCGTAACACATTCTAGGTCTTATTTGACATATAGGCGTAACACATTCTAAGTCCTATTTGATATATAGGCGCAACCTATTCTAATTCCTATTTGACATATAGGCGCAACCTATTCTAAGTCCTATTTCACATATAGGCATAAAACAGGCAGGCTTGATATAAGGGTCTCAAATACAACATTTGAGGTTCTTTACTCAGCAAATTGGTTAACCTAACACAAAACTCAAAAATAAAACCCAAAACCCTACAACAAAATATACATTTACACACATACATACAGTATATAAATATATACATACAACTCCAAGCATCCAATTCTTCTTTTAAAGAAGCGGTGCCCCCCATAGTACTGTGAGGTATTGAAAAACTCATGATCTTCACTTGCCCCACAAACACCTTGAAATGGGAGACCCAAAATGGGTGCACACACATTTCTACATTACTGTACAGTCTTTACAGCTACACCTACACTTTTCCTCCTAAGTATATACTTATATTGTAATGTATATGGTTGTAAATTTTGACTTGGTCCGCAATCGATATGGACCGTGACTTGTTTTTGGTTGGCAAGGTGCTAGTAGTGATGGATACCGTAATGAAATTGACTGGATTCTTTGGATCTGATATATTTGCATGTCGGTTATAAATAGATATAGAGTGTAACATATTTGTGGATAGTAGTCTATTATGACTTGATCCTCTGGATCCAGAGATTCTATCTTTAGTTTTAAATCGATAATTAATTATTTTTAAATTGATAATTATTTAGTTTTGTAAAAATTGGTTGTTCCCAATGTACAGGCAGTTTTTACATAAATTTCTTATGTTCTTGTGGTTCGGAACCCACGTAAAATTGTAGGTCCCCTCTGCCACCACGGAGGACATACACAATACACAATTACGAACACAGTTAGGTAGACCAGCCATGGGTGGATCCTAGGGTCTTTGTTGGTCTGAAACATTATAACATTATAACATATTTCATCAACAGACACATACATTCCTTGCAAACAGATTGGATTCCTTCAAAACCCCAAACCTTCCAGACCTACCTGTAGGACACATAACATTTACTCAATCATAACTACGGGTATTGACTTCACTGAAATGGTGAATCCAAGTTTTGAAGACCGACTGGATTGCGAAAAATGCTCTGTATGAATTGGTCCACAATTAACCCACCCCTTATATCTCCAGTCTAACTATAGAGTAGATCAAGTCTAGCCTAGAGGGGTCAGCCTAGAGATTCCGGAAATGGTCCAGAGCGGGCAGATAAATTGAGGTCCACAGTAGGATTCCTCACAAGAATTAGGTTAGGGCAATCTACCTTCACCTTTGTTAAGCTATAAGTTGATGCTGGGTCTTAGGCCACAATGTAGGCCTAACTTGTCTGACCCAGCTTAATTTAATGAGATTAACTTTGGTGTAAAAACTCAATTAGTCACTTACTTTTTGTTATCGGAGTGTCTCCCTTCTCCGGTTATGTTTTCGAGAGCGCACTTTGCTGGTACGTCCTCTCGCCCCGTTCGTCGTTTTCGTTCTCCTTTTGTTCTCCTCTTCGCGGGGCTTCTTGTACCAGCGTTGTCTTGGTTTATTCCTCGGTTGGTTGAGCGGTAATGTATCTCCACTACCGAGCACGCTCCTCCCACACAGTATATAAATACTAGTGTGGAGAATAACTCTGGTGAGCAACCAATTGGTTTCATCCACCCAGTTATTGACATAAAAGGAATTTAATGATTGTTAGATTAACTACCTACCTACTCAGTGAACCATTTTCGTTACCTCCCAACTACCCACTCATCAGTTTTCCATATACTGGGGGCCCCGGGAGATAAAAATTTTGGTGTCATTGTCACCAATTTTTGTCTGAGTGTAGACTAGCTAACTATTTAACTGTAAATGCCTGTTAATCTGATTAACAGTGCCTATCCTCACCTTCTCATTGAGAAGGTGTAGCATTTAATTAGAAGAGAAAATATACATCCATAGGATGAAACTGTCTATGGTCTTTACCATAAGAAAAGAAAAATGAAAGTTAGAAGATAAAATTACAATTCCCCAGCATCTATTTTTTGTTGTAAAAATAGTCGCGCCTTTAATGCTGTTTGTCGCTGAGGTCTTGTGTCTGTCAATGTTGTAGTAGGATGCGTCACCACTCCTACTGTCAAAGGAATAGTTACTGGAAGTTCAGTGTCTCCAGTTGTTACTGTCAGTGGAGAAGGTTCTCCAAAGTCCATTGTTTTGGGTCCAGACTCTAAAGGGTACAAAAGAGAAATGTCTCTTGTTGTGTCACCCGTTGAAGTCCTTAATTTGACCACTCTTGTTACCCCATCTGCCCCTGGTCTGAGTTCTGAAACTCTAGCCAGAGGCCAGTTTTGTCTTGGAGTACTGTCATGTATGAGAACAAGGTCCCCTACCTTAATTGTGTCAGACCAATCCTTCTTAGTCATTTGTTTATGTCTCTCCCTTAGACCCATCAAGTACTCAGTTTTCCACTGTTTAATGAAATGAGCTTTAACTCTAGTTAAATGTTGTAACTTAGTCTGGAGCTCATCATGTCGTTGAGTCCAGTTTGGGTCTTCTGAAGAGTCTATATTGTAGTCCGGCAGGAGACTAACTTGTTCTCCCGAATCAAATGATTTGGAGTTAATGGTTCTGGGTCATTAATGTTGTCACTCACATAAGTGAGTGGTCTATTGTTAATGATGTTCTCAATCTCAGCCAGGAGAGTGAGTAACCCAAATAAGTGTATCTGTTTTTTGCCAATTGCTTTCTTCAAGCAATTCTTTACTGTCTGTATATTCCTCTCCCAGATAGAACCATACCAAGGAGAGGCAACCGGAATATACTTCCACTTTATGTTTGTATTTTGTATATATAATTGTGTGATTTCATTGCTTAACAAGTCGTGGATGACTTGTTCACCAGCTTTGAAATATGTAGCATTGTCAGTCCAAACTGTCTTGGGTACTGAATGTCGTGCACAGAATCTCTTAAAGACAGCAACAAAAGATTCTGCTGTTAGGTCCTCCACAACATCCAAATAAACAGCTCGTGAGGCTGCACATGTAAACAGTACAATGTACATTTTTTGTTCAGTGTCACCCACCCTACAGTCAATGCTCCTGTATAGTCAATGCCTACAGTCTCAAAGGGTCTGTTGAGAGTAACTCTTCCTCTGGCAAAGCAGGAGGATTTGGTTTCCTATAGGGCCTAGCATGAATACGCCTACATGTAACACACTCACTCAGGACTGTTTTAACAGTGATCCTTCCCTTGGGTATCCAATAAGTTTTTCTTAATGTAGTTAGTGTCTGTGGTACCCCATATGATATACATCATTGTGTGTTTTCCTGATTATTAATGTTGTCAAATAGCTAAATCTAGGTAAAAGGATTGGATTTTGCTTTTGTATGACAGTTTTGATTTGTCTAATCTCCCTTTACACCTTAGAAGGCCTTCCTCATCCCTGAACAAGTTTAGATCCACAACTACTGATGGTACAGGTTCTTTTGTTTGTTTCCCATTAGTTAAGAATTCTAACTCTTTATTGTACTCTTTTTGTTGGGCTTGGCCTATCCAGTATTGGGTTGCAACCTCTGTATAATTATGATTATTTTTATTTAGCTGTTTGTTAATTGTAGCTAAACAGTTGTGAGCAAACCTCAAACAGTAGGCTGTCACCCTAACAAGTTTGTTGAAATCAGAATACTTTTCATAATTAGTGATTGGTTCAACCTTTTCATTTGAAAAGATTAAATTTAATGTCAAGTTAACTTGTTCCACAGGCCATTGGTCTGTATTACAGAGCCACTTAGGTCCCATAAACCAAGTTTTGTTTGACTTCAACAACTTGTAGGATAAACCTCTGGTCAGAAAGTCTGCTGGATTCTGTTTAGTTGGAACATAGTGAAAGTTTACTTGTAGGCTTTCATTAGCGTCAGCTATTTCTTTTAGCCTATTTCTTACAAAGATATTCTTACTATTAATGCTATCATTCCGTATCCATGCAAGACAAATCTGACTGTCAAGCCAGACGTGGATATTAGTTATGAACACATCATAGTAAGCATCCTTAAGCAATGAAATGGTTTTAATGGCTAATGTAGCAGCCAATAGTTCCAATTGAGGTATGGTTCGGGTAGGTTTGAGAGGTGCAACTTTCCCTTTTGCATAAATTAGATGACTTTCTGTAGGGCTTACAAGATACGCACAGCACCCATAAGCTCGTGTGCTTGCATCAGCAAACACATGAAGCCTCTGGGGCTTATCCCTAAACCCACAGCACCTTTGAATTTTAATGTTCTGCACTTTTGTTAAATCAGTAGCTAACTTCTTCCAAGATTTTTGATTTTCATTTGTTATTGGATCATCCCACCCAACATTTGTCCTCCAAATTTCTTGGAGGAGAATCTTTGATTTTATTGTTGAAGGCAGGAATAGACCCATAGGATCAAAAATTTTGGAAGCCTCTGATAATATTTGTCTTTTAGTATTTGCTTCCTCATCAAGTTTAAAACCTTTAGTACAGATTGAATCATGACTGTTAGAAGTTGCATCCAAATACCAGTTCATACCTAAAGTTTTAACTCTGTCTGATGGCTCAGTAAGACCATTATTATCTTTTAAAATCTTTTTGTTTAAATCCTCATTATTTGAAATCCACTCTCTAAGTTCAAAGTTACCTTGTTGCATAATGTTTTGAGAGTGTTCATAGACTTCAGATAATTCAGATTTTGTTGTCGTTGAGCCTATTAGATTGTCTACGTAAAAATGTTCCTTAAGGAAGTTCAATGTTAGAGAGTTATTAAACTGGTTTAAATGATGTTTAATTGTCAATGCTAATAGGCTAGGTGAGCAATTGGCTCCAAACAACACATTAAATCTATAGGTTATGAACCCTTTATTCAAATCAAATGGATCCTTGAACCATAAGAACCTAAGTTGGTTCTTATCATATTCATTTTTAAGATTTATTCTCAAAATGCCTTCGAAATGTCACTTTGTACAGCATATTTGTCTAACCTGAACCTCAGTAAGATCTTCACAAGGTCAGAAATGAGATTAGGACCCTCAATCAAGCAATCATTCAAACTGTGTTTATCACTGTCTTTGAGGCTACAATTATATACTACTCTGAGTTTTGTTGTTGGGGCATCTTGTCGATAAACCCCCCTGTGGGTTAAATAATGACAACCATCTTTTTTAAAAGGGTTATCTGTTACTTCTTCAATGAAGCCTTTCTGTAGCTGTTCTTTGAAGACATCATTATATATTTTTACATTATTTTCTTGTTTGAGTTTTTTCATTACTTTATATAAATGTCCTTTAGCTACTTTGAGATTATCTCTTAAAGTTGGACAATTTATTTTCCAAGGTAACTCAATAAAATAACTATTGTCTTTACACTGAATGGTGTCTTCAAATCTTTCTACCATTAACTGATCTTCTGAAGTTTGATGTGTGTCATGTATACCCACAGATTCTAGCAACCATAAAGTTTGAATTGCCTCATCCAAAGTTTCATTTGATAATGATGAATTAATGTTCTCAGTTGAGATAATATTATTCAAAGTGTTGCTATTCTTACAGGTGTTATGTAGGACTGAGTTGAGGCACATAGTATTTGTTGGTCATGCACTGTTTTGGTTTAGGTCTAGGTTGTATTCTGATAGGTCACCCAAAGGGGCTATCCCTGATGGAGTCTGAATAGCTATACCATTACCTATCTCTACTATGCCCTTATGAATAAGATTAATATAATCTGCCCCTATTAGCATTTCAATGTTAGCTATTGTGTTGTTAGTGATATGTCTATCAGCTATTTTGTAGTGTTTTTTCAAATGATTTATGGTTTGTTCTAGTTTGGGTATAACCAGTTTGTTTTGTCCTACTTTAGAAATAATAACTGCTTCAATTTTCTTGAATTTACTTTCTAAATGTAGTTCCAGGTCAATTGTCTTATAGCTATTTTTGTCCGAGTTATCCTTAACAAAGGACGCAATATTGAGGTTTTGTTCATTCGGGTTTGGTGTCAAACCCAATTTATTAACTACATTTTTTGAAACGAATGTTTGTTGAGAACAACAGTCTATAAGACATCTCACTGGAGTGGTACTACCCTCACTATTCACTAAGTCCAAAGTAATAGTTGGTAAAAGAATCTCAGTGTTTCTTGTTACATTGTTTGAACAAGCAGAATGTCCCATGAAAGTGGCATTTTCTTGATTACCTTTGTTTGGGGGAGGTATCTTTTGAGTTTGAGTACTATTATTTGGACACTTTGGTGAATCACACATTGATGAGACATGTCGTAAACTTTTACAAAACTTACACTTGAATCTTAACCTAGATTTACAGTCTTTCTTATAATGTCCCTGGCCAGTACACTTTTTACACAGGTTCAACTGTTCACATCTTTTAGCCCTTTGGTTAAAATCTGAATATTTGTCACACCCAGTACTACTGTGTTCATTACTTGCACAAAATTTGCAATATGGTGTGTAAGTTGAGGCAGCAGTTACATTAAAGTTCTGTAATGTAGGTGTTCGTGTTTTGTAGTTGGTCACATTTGATTCTACAGTATCAAGTTTTGTCTGTTTGGCTGTAGCTAGTTGGTCTCTGGGAACAGTCTTTGGTTTATCCATAGTCTGGGTCTTATGTGTTGGAAAATCTCTCAAGTTGTAATTAGTTAGGATATTGGGGAAGTGTTGTCTTATTTGTGCTAAATTAGGATAATTTTCTCCCGTCTTTAGAATTAAATTATCTTTAACCCTCGAAGGAAGGCACCTAAGTACTATGCTTTGTATAAGCCAAGATGAAGTTTTAATATCTATCTCATTGCTAACCAGTTGTCCTATAATAGCTTCTAATTTTGTATAAAAATTTTCCATATCACTATGGTTATCTTTTATGGGTGCAAATTCAAAAATTTGTTGAGATAATTCATATATAATCACATCTTTATTAACGTAATTACGTTTTAAAAGATCAATAGCTACTTCATATGAATCCCCTACGGCTGGTAAATAGGCTATCAGGTTATAGGCTGGGCCTTTAAGGGAACTAGTTAAGTAACTAAACTTTTCAACAGTTGAAATAAGGTTTATTACCTATTAAATTCTCAAATTTGTCAATGAAAGATGGGAATTGTACCGTGTCCCCTTCAAATGTTGGTATTTGCAAAATGGGTAACTGAGCCCTCAATTCTTGTGACTCAGGATTTTGCATGCCACTTAAATTTTGTTGAAGGTTAGCCCTACTTTGATTAAAATCAGAATTAGGTTTTTTTGGTGTTAAGTCAGTCAACCGAGACCGTAGTTCCCTTATTTGCTGTTCAATTGAGCTTACCTGATCATCATCATCAGCGTAAAGGTCTATCAATTGTTCTTCAGCCATTTCGGATTCAACTAACTCTGAAATACTCTCATTAATGGCTATTATTTCCTTCTTTTTAATTTCTAATTTAATAATTACACTCTCTATATTTTTCTTACCTGGTTGTGTAATATTGTTAAAAGTGTTCACAGCCTTTGTAACAGCTCCCAACTTTGCCCCCCTTTTCTTTTTTAACTTTTTCAATTCTGCACTGTCCATGTCTAAGTCAAAATTGTTTAACTGGGGATCGTAATGAAATAGAGGACAAGAAGAAATTACCAGAGAAGAGAGAGCACAGACAAAACAGTCAAGTTCAAATTTGGTTTAATCCCCCCCAAGTACTTGTGTGTCACTCAGGTCTAAGCTTATAAGAGAATGAGACTCCTTTAATGTAAATGTTTCCTAGTTAGGCCCTAGGTTGTAGACCTAATTAGGCTTGCTCAGGTTAGGCTTAGGCTAGACCATTTAGCCTAATTCTGCAATTTTTGTTAAGTAAGCTTAAGGTTTGTAAATTCCCCACACACGGACCACCAATGCGAAAAATGCTCTGTATGAATTGGTCCACAATTAACCCACCCCTTATATCTCCAGTCTAACTATAGAGTAGATCAAGTCTAGCCTAGAGGGGTCAGCCTAGAGATTCCGGAAATGGTCCAGAGCGGGCAGATAAATTGAGGTCCACAGTAGGATTCCTCACAAGAATTAGGTTAGGGCAATCTACCTTCACCTTTGTTAAGCTATGAGTTGATGCTGGGTCTTAGGCCACAATGTAGGCCTAACTTGTCTGACCCAGCTTAATTTAATGAGATTAACTTTGGTGTAAAAACTCAATTAGTCACTTACTTTTTGTTATCGGAGTGTCTCCCTTCTCCGTTATGTTTTCGAGAGCGCACTTTGCTGGTACGTCCTCTCGCCCCGTTCGTCGTTTTCGTTCTCCTTTTGTTCTCCTCTTCGCGGGGCTTCTTGTACCAGCGTTGTCTTGGTTTATTCCTCGGTTGGTTGAGCGGTAATGTATCTCCACTACCGAGCACGCTCCTCCCACACAGTATATAAATACTAGTGTGGAGAATAACTCTGGTGAGCAACCAATTGGTTTCATCCACCCAGTTATTGACATAAAAGGAATTTAATGATTGTTAGATTAACTACCTACCTACTCAGTGAACCATTTTCGTTACCTCCCAACTACCCACTCATCAGTTTTCCATAGGATTCAGAGGAATGCAATATATATATATATATATATTATAATATATATATATATTATATATATATATATATTATATATATATATATATATATACACTGTACTCTTTCCATGTGTCACAAACACGACAACCTGTCTGAACATAACCAAGGATCGGAGAGTAAAGGCTTTTATTGCTGCGCTCTGGTTCTGTGTACATAATTTTGTGTAAAAAATTATATGGTTAGACAGTGGCACATACAAACAAACTACTCTAAAGGGTTTTATGGCCTACTTTGGCATAGCCCAAACTACTCTACTCTAAAGGGTTTTATGGCTACCTTGGCCATAGCTCAAACTACTCTACTCTAAAGGGTTTTATGGCTACCTTGGCCATAGCCCAAACTATTCAACAAGGGGCTGATGGCCTACCTTGGCCATAGCCCAAACTGTTCAACAAGGGGCTGGTGGCCTCCCTTGGCCATAGCCCAAACTATTCAACAAGAGGCTGATGGCCTATCTTGTCCATAGCCCAAACGATTCAACAAGGGGCTGATGGCCTCCCTTGGCCATAGCCCACACTATTCAACAAGGGGCTGATGGACTACTTTGGCCATAGTCAAAACTATTCAAACACGACAACCTGTCTGAACATAACCAAGGATCGGAGAGTAAAGGCTTTTATTGCTGCGCTCTGGTTCTGTGTACATAATTTTGTGTCAAAAATTATATGGTTAGACAGTGGCACATACAAACAAACTACTCTAAAGGGTTTTATGGCCTACTTTGGCATAGCCCAAACTACTCTACTCTAAAGGGTTTTATGGCTACCTTGGCCATAGCTCAAACTACTCTACTCTAAAGGGTTTTATGGCTACCTTGGCCATAGCCCAAACTATTCAACAAGGGGCTGATGGCCTACCTTGGCCATAGCAAAAACTATTCAACAAGGGGCTGGTGGCCTCCCTTGGCCATAGCCCAAACTATTCAACAAGGGGCTGATGGCCTATCTTGTCCATAGCCCAAACGATTCAACAAGGGGCTGATGGCCTCCCTTGGCCATAGCCCAAACTATTCAACAAGGGGCTGATGGACTACTTTGGCCATAGTCAAAACTATTCAACAAGGCCCTTATGGCCTATCTTGGCCATAGGGCAAACTATTACAAGGGTCTTGTGGCCTTCCTTGGCCAGACCAAACATTCACAAGGGTCTTGTGGCCTCCCTTGGCCATGAGCCAAACAACAAGGGTCTTGTGGCCTCCCTTGGCCATGGGCCAAACAACAAGGGTCTTGTGGCTTCCCTTGGTCATGGGCCAAACAACAACGGTCTTATGGCCTCCCTTGGCCAGAGACCAAACAACACAAAAACAGTACAGGATTCAAAGCCCCAAGCCTTCCAGATCTACCTGTGGAGGAGTAACATTTACTCTACTAAAACTACGGGTATTGACTAGTCTGAAGTGGTAGGAGGTTTGAATACAGTACAAACTCTTTTAACCAAACAACACAACATGGAAGTACAATACATTTCAATTAACTCACCTACGTAGAAGTCACTTTAAAACATAAATCGTTAACAAAACAAAGCATAACAAAACTCCAAAACAACATTAGTAAACCAGCATTTAAAAACTGGTGACCTATATAAAACTTATACAAATTGAGCAAAGTTAAAATGCTTAATAACTTTACTTTAATTCTATGAATTTCCTATACCTAAGGGGAGTCAAACTGATTGACATAACTTTAACTAAACTTGAGAAGTTGGCCTCTTGAACTTTTATATTTAAATAGGTCTTGAGTAACCTTTCTCTTCCTAAATTCCTACTTCATTCTTTTTAATCCATTTCACATGGTTTAAAACACAGTTTGTAAAAAAATTTAATCTATAACACAAATTTTTCTCCGGGCCCCCCCCAGTACATGGAAAAACTAAACACGCTTACAACATGGTATCGTATGTGGTACCTTTACTTCTTAATTAAATATAAATTATTAATTAATTGAATTAAATATCTACAAAATTTCCTCGGGATTGGCGACATAGCCTATTGGGAATGAAAATAATTGCCATACATACATATAACCCATATGTAGGCATCGGGCCTGCTTGACAACAAGAAAACCAAATTTATTAGTTCGTGTTCAACATTTTCCATTGCTGACTCGTGAAAATTACTTCAAGAGAAGAGTCAACGAACTTTGCGAAATCAGCAAATAATAAATATACGAAGATATATATTATATTATACTGGCGGCACTCTGAGCTGCTTATGTTACAGCGATGCTTTAGGCAAGGAAGATGTACTTTATCTTCCTATAAGTTCTGAGTGAAATCCTCTTAATATAAAACCTAATAACTATAAAAAGGATAGGCTTATTCCTTCAGGTATTTAAATACAGTGACTGTTTATATTAATTACATCAAAGCAACTCGTTGTGTAATTCCATCGTACCGCGGCCCTACATCGAAAAACATCGTCGCGTCCTACGAACAGCAGCGAGGCCCAACGAAATAATAAGGTAAGGCAATTTCTTTCTTTACCATTAAGCAGCGCAAATACTGAAGGCAAATAAACATAAAGAGGTCCTTTGAAGACCTACATATACATAACTCTCTAACGAAAAAACGTAGGACTTTTGTCGTTAATTCTCCACTAAAATCTGCTGGAAATTTCCAACGGATGAGGGTAACAGGCAATCAACCCATAGCCCCCTATAGTTTTTTCACATATTGTCAATAGTTGTGGAATTATGAAAAAAACACCAGTTTTAAGGTGTTTTGGATAGACAAGTACCACTGCACAAATCACGAAAAAGTAGCAGGAAAAAACCCAAGAATTATCACCAAATAATGCAGAAAAAACAATAATTATCACCAATTAAGGCAACCTAACCTAACCTAATCTAACCATGTTGGAATCTAGACAGAAATGGGGTGATTTTAAACCTAGGATAGAGCCATGTTTAAATTTGATTGGCTGGATGACGTCACGAGAGCGCTTGTCGCTTGGTGATTGGTTGACGTCCGCCATGTTGATCATGGCGGCAAATCCAAATTTTTTCTAACATAATTTCCTTAAACTTCACCATAAAATGATATTTTGCCAGTATATAATTAATTGTAGTGTGATGTACATATACCAGCCAATGGTATGTTTATAAAGTCGTGACGCCCCTTAGCTGCATAATAGCCAATGGGTTAAATAAGGTTTGCTTAAACCATTAGCGCCAAGAGGTCTTTCTCGAAACTGAATAGAATCGTCTGGCGTTAGCCAGAACAAAATCAGTAAAGTGACGCTCGGCATTAATGGGTTAAGTTATGTAAACTACTTTGGGAGCTCTGTAGATAGTTGTATGTTAATTAGCTGGTTTGAGAGTGACGTTTTGCACAATTTTATTATGGAACATAGCTTATGACTTGGATAACCTCGATAGGCCCCACTGGTTTAATGTTTTCTAAATGAAATGAAATGTAATGTATACCTACTTATTGCAACATATGTGACTTGGGTCATCGGGTGTGATCTCGCCAAATTCATATTTCAGGATATTGTTGACACTCCAAAACAAATCCTAGGAAGAAAAGACTGCGGTGTCGCTGTGGTTTGCAACGTTAAACGAGGGCACAAGAAATTGGCCTGTACCTTCTTCCCACTATAAAGCTTCTATAATATTTAGATTCCGTTCTGGCCATGTAGGCCTTCAGGCTTATTTACACCGGATTGGACTAGCTTTCTCCCCATTATGTGCTAGTTGTAATTTACCAGAGACACTCCCATTTCTTTCTTTTTTGTCCATGTTATACTAGGCAAAGGAAAAAATTAAGATTCTCTCTTTTGCAATATGGTGTCAGGAACTTTACTTTATCAGTCCTATTAGGTGGGGATAGTTTTTCTCCCCCAGTGATACACTTCACTATGGACCAAGTATTCAAGTTTTGGTTAATATTCGTTTTAATGCTTTGTTCGTTTTCGATAGAAGGAGACATTCTATGACAATTTAACATATAAATTCATATTCAGGACACCTTGAAACCTCAGGGAAACTGATAAAAATCAAGGAAATGTAATAATTATTTTTTATGGAAAAAAAAAAAATGTAAAAAAATTTAGACTTAAAAAGCAGCCATTATAGGCCATTGACCGAGTATTTAGCTTTTAACGCTGTTAAAATTTTAACGAACGTCACCCTCTCCAGTTTTATGGGGAGACATCTCGTGGCAAAATTAAGAAACATAGGTCAAAACAACCAATTAAAAATTGTTTTTGTTTCACGTGACCTTATCCGACCAATCAGAGACGTACATTTTGAATCTCTCATAATGCATACTCATTTAAGAATGCTTTTTCAGTCTGGTTTTCATTTTGGTTTGCGGAGGTTGTGATTGCCTGGGTTTTTGGTACCTTGGAACGCAGTTCCAAAAAACTACTGTTGTTTGCGGTTCCTCAGAGAGACGCAACAACTCTTGTTCGCTTGATCCAGCAACATATTAGGCCTGGGACTACAATCTATTCCAACGAGTGGCGTGTGTATTCTCAACTTGGAAATCTAGGCTACATTCACCGGACAGTCAACCATTCACAGTGGTTCGTGGAAGACACCGTTCACATTCAAAATATTGAGCGTTGTTGGAAAGACGTGAAAAGCTGGATATTACGGTCTGGCAACAAAACCCAATCAGTTTAGGTTAGGTTAGGTCAGTTTAGGTTAGGTTAGGTCAGGTCTGTTTAGGTTAGGTTAGGTCTGAACCAAAACACATTTTTCTGGTGTTTTTTGGTGTGATTTGCTCAAATCTGAACTTCGTTTCTTTAGGAAATGAGCCGTTTTTGAGAAATTTTCAATTTTAAAATTTCTAAAAAACGGCTCATTTCCCAAAGAAACGAAGTTCAGATTTGAACAAATCACACCACAAAATACCAGGAAAATGTGTTTTGGTTCAGAAAGAAGGAAAAGTACTAAAATGAATAATTACCCAAATTTGTATTGGCATCTGGGCGGTTGAGAGAGTTTTAAATCTTGCATTGTATACCGATTTTCATTCCCACAGGTTTATTAATCTGTTACCTCCTAGTTACTCCATCTGGCTGTTACTGTTGACTTAGTACTTAGTTCCATTTTTATCAGTTCATGTTTAGTAGTACTAACAGGCCTCATATTCATCCCTTTCTGAGTATTCTGGAATTGGCCCCAGAACTGAAGAAGGTAATGGTGTACTTTCTCTATTGCTGTCTCATCCCAATAATAATAGACCCAGCACTTGATGTAGGAACAGTGGAAGTTCTCCTGGAACAAGGTGTTTTGGTCTTGGAGGATGTAAATAGCCTTATTGGCTAAGCTCCTCCATATAAAACTTCAAACAATCAATCAACGTTAAATGAATGAAAAAAGAAGTCGGATAATCATTGCTTTTGAGGGAACCTTTGTGGTAATCGGATGTACTTAGACTAGCTTGTAAACAAACTTTTCAAATATTTATTATTGAAACCAGTTAGATTGAGGTTTGGTTATACAATTTACACCCTGATTGTGTAACCAACAAACTTAATAGTCCACTTTTACCTTGAATCTTACCTTGAAGCGCTTCTGCCTCAAGGGTGCGCTGCTCTCACGGTCCGCTGAGGCGGGGCCACGACCGGGTCGCCACCCTTCTTTTCTCTTGCTTCTGCCATACGATTTGGTCCCCTATTGAATTTGTGGGGGCTGGTCTGGCAGAGGAATACCCTGGCACTGTGGGTTGGTTAGGTATGTTGGCTAAAAACATGTCCAAGTGTTTTTTAAAAGTATCTACTGGGACTGCACTTATATCTCTAAGGTACTGAGGCAAGGAGTTAAACAGGCGAGAACCCTGCCTAGAGATACTATTATATTGAAGGGTTTGAATCCTTCTCAGACTGTTTGGTGGTAGGTGATATTTTTGACACATTCTGCCAGTTCTTGTTAAGGTAGGCACAATTGGTTCAATATTGGGGCAACTAAAAGCGGTTAATATGAGTTTTATCGCACTCAGAATATCAAAAGCAAATATAATTATAAAATATTAAAGCATAATTTTCTCATCATTTTCATATAAGTCACTATGCTCGCAGATGCATACTTAACAAATTATGTACATTTGAATATTATGACATTTTTACATTTTTTTCCCCCGCCCTTCCAATATTTTGATTGGTGACGTCATGAGAACATGATATATGAGCTAGATTTTTTAAGTTCTTAGGCCTTTTAAGTTGCTAGTCTACTTCTGTTAGGTTTTGATAGATGTTTGTGGCGATGACATGTGAACGGTGCGAATATTATTTTGAGGATTTAATATACTCTAGGCTAGGTTAGCCAGGGTTAGGCTAGTTTAGCCTGGGTTAGGCTAGGTTAGCCAGGGTTAGGTTAGGTTAGCCAGGGTTAGGTAAGGTTAGGTTAGATTAATTAATTTTGGTATTAATTAACTTAACCTTACCTAACCCTGGCTAACCTAACCTAACCCTGGCTAAACTAGCCTAACCCTGGCTAACCTAGCCTAGAGTATATTAAATCCTCAAAATAATATTCGCACCGTTCACATGTCATCGCCACAAACATCTATCAAAACCTAACAGAAGTAGACTAGCAACTTAAAAGGCCTAAGAACTTAAAAAATCTAGCTCATATATCATGTTCTCATGACGTCACCAATCAAAATATTGGAAGGGCGGGGAAAAAAAATGTAAAAATGTCATAATATTCAAATGTACATAATTTGTTAAGTATGCATCTGCGAGCATAGTGACTTATATGAAAATGATGAGAAAATTATGCTTTAATATTTTATAATTATATTTGCTTTTGATATTCTGAGTGATAAAACTCATATTAACCCTAAAAGCCCTTCTAGAATTTTCCAGGTGTAGATTAGGATGTATCTCTCAAACCTTCTCTCTATGGAATAAAGGTCAAGGTCTCTGAGCCTATCCCAGTAGTTTAATTTTTTTTTACTCGCCTGTTGCCCATCAGGTTGTTTAATATACGAGGTAAAGGTTCTTTGGAGGCCCTCAATTTTTTGCAATTCATTCTGTTTGTGGGGAAACCATAATTGAGAGCAGTAGTCAATGCGTGGAAGAATAAGTGATTTCTACAGGGTAAGCATGGTCATGCTGTCCCATGACTCCAGATTCCTGGGATCTTGGGAGCATTGCTCCAGTAAATTTGACCATGAGAAAAAGTAAATTTGGGTTTGGGTTTTGTTCATCCGCTAGACGTTATGCAATTTTTTTGCGTATACATTCTTGTACAAACCAATTTTTTTAAATTACAAATTTAGTTATTTTAAGTTTAGTTGGTAATTCCATATTTAACAATTATTTTTATTTTTTGTTAAGCTTCAATGTTTTGATAATTAAAATTTTATTAAAACGTATATTTTTTTAATATAAAATTATCAGGATTGGACTATGTTCCATTGATCTCGGCCAGGTTTGATAAATTGGCCAGATAATTACTTGTGCAGTTTTAAGTAATCCACCATGACTCTAGAATTGAAAAGTTTAGTTAAGTTTAAACTTACTTTTACTTACTTTTACTTACCTACTTTTACTTACTCTTCCTTACTTTTACTAAGTTTAAAGCACTTACTTTTACTTACTTTCATTGTACTATATTTACTTACTTTTACCCACTTTTACCATACTATATTTACTAACTTTTACTTATTTTGTATTTTTTCAGGTAGTCAATAATCAATAATGGATCCTAATATTGATGAAGTTGGAGAGAAAAGTGAGGGTGTTAAAAGGGGTTACTTTTGTGGTCAATGCAAGAACAAATATTCAAAGAAGCAAAACTGGGAGGAACATTTTAATTCCAAAAAAAATATTTGTTACAATACAAGAGGTCCCAGAGTTTGGGCCCACAGCTTAGATATTGCAGTAAAGAAATACCAGGATGAAGTGCAGCAAAGAGATACGGCAAAGCAGTCATTTAGTTTGTTCACAAAATGTGCTAGTGCTAGACCTCAGAAAAATGAACCAACTTCATCAACTGCTAATCTAGAAAATGAAACTTTTTCACTAGATGTTTCACAGACTGAAGAAAGTGCTTCTCCTCCACCTAAGAAACAAAAGGTAAGTGAGGAATCTGCGCATCAGACTAACAAAACTGCTTTAGAGGAATTTGAAAATTCCCAAATCCAGAAGACATTGAATGCAATTTTGCGCCTAACAAAAGAAACTCACCAAGCTGTTGTGGTTAATAAAGAGAAGAGTCAAAATATGCCTTCAAGTTCAAGTGTTGCATCCAAATCTAATAAAGCAAAAAGCAACAGGCACTAGATCTGCTGTAATGATCACACAGAAAGCCATTGATCAGTGGCCAAGCATACATGGCGGTAAATTCACAACAAATGCCTACATGCAAGGTCTAACATCGTCCACTGTTGCTGCTGCAATGAATAAATAAACTTAAGGTGAGTTATAAACTGTACATTATTGTAGTATTATGTTTAGCTAAAACAATTTGTAATTGGTATGTCGTCAATTAGAGTTTACTATCATTAACCTATCTAGTGGTGTAAGGGGAAAAAAAGTAAATTCAGAGCTGTGCTCCAGTAAATTTTTTCAAATCTGGAGTCATGTGCTGTCCCTAGTTCTGAATGTCCTCAGTATATATCCTATTAGTAGAGAAGAAAATAAGTATGTAGAAAATCAACTTATTGATGAAATAAATAAAGCAATGACAAGCAATATTATTATTGTTAGAGATTTCAATTATAGGCATATAGACTGGGAAATATTACAAACACCAGAAAGTAATGAGAGATTCTTAGACTGTATAATTGAGAATGGTTTAACCCAGTTAGTAAAGGAGCCAACCAGGGCCGATGCCATTCTAGATTTAATTCTAACAAATAATCCAGATACCTTCCAGGATATCTCAGTTTCAGAAACACTAGGTTCAGGTGATCATTGTATCCTTCGGTTTAATATTATTTGTAATTCAAGACCTAGTGAAAATAAAGTAGAAGTTCCAGATTTTAAAAGAGGAAATATAAATGGACTAGTAAATGATCTGTGTCTAATAAATTGGACAGATATTCTACAGCCTGAACAGACAGTAACTAGTATGTGGGAAAAATTTAAAAGTATAATAATGAACATACAAAGGAAGTATATCCCACAGTGTAAAATCAGAACTGGAAAAAATAAAAAACAACCTTGGATAAACTGCAATGTAAAAAGAGCAATCAGAGAAAAAACAAAAGCATTTCATAAATTCAAAAGAACTAAAAATGGCACAGACTCCGAAATATATAAAAGTAAAAGAAGCATTTGCAAGAAAGTAATCAGAGATAGCAAACGTGACCTAGAAAAAAGCCTAGCCAAGAACTCAAAAAACAATCCTAAAAAGTTTTTCAATCACTTCAATTTGAAAAGTAGAGTGAAAAAGAAAATTGGCCCTCTCCATATAGATGATAAAACTATAGATGATGATCTTGAAATAACTGAAGAACTAAACAAATACTTCTCATCAGTATTCACAAATGAAAATTTAAATAATATTCCTCATCTTATACTACCAGGACAAGATAGAGAAATAAATGAATTAAGGGTAACAAAACTAGATATCTTAAAAGCAATAGATAAATTAAAAATGGAAAAATCTCCAGGGCCAGATGAAATGCATCCAATAGTCATAAAAGCTGCCAAAAAGAATATAGCATAGGCACTAGAAATTATTTTTAATAAATCATTGATATGTACTGAAATTCCAGAGGATTGGAAGAAAGCAAATGTGGCTCCAATCTTTAAAAAAGGAAATAGAAACTTGGCAAAAAAACTACAGACCCATCAGCCTCACCTCCATTATTTGCAAATTACTCGAAAGTATCATTAGAGGTAAAGTTACTGAGTTCCTTGAAGAGTGCAACCTTATAAATGATAGCCAGCATGGCTTTCGAAATGGAAGGTCCTGTCTAACCAACTTTATTGAATTTTATGATGGAGTCCTATTGCATTTGGACAATAAAGAGCCAGTAGATATAGTATACTTAGATTTTGCAAAGTCCAAGAAGACTTTGAGTACTTTATCCAATTTTGTTTATAAATTTATTCAATGACGCTTTTCACACTGACCTCAAAACTGACCAGCTGACAAAATTCCTTGATAAACTGAAACCTAAGCCTACACCCAAGCAGAAACATCATGTCCAAATTTGTAAACCTACTTAATATTTCATATCCAAAAGTTTCTAACCTCTTGTTTGTTCAGTGGAATGCCCGCAGTCTCCAATCTAACTTGTCAGAATTTAAATTTTTTATTTATACTAAAAAACCCCATTTAGTAGCAGTTTGTGAGACCTGGTTAACCTCTAGACTCCAGCCTACATTTATTAATTATACTCAGATCAGAGCAAAAAGGGTTGGCCAAGGGGGTGGGGGTTTGCTATTTCTGACTGCAGGAGTTCTTGAGGTCCTTGCTTTATCTTTAAAAGTAAACAGTGGTACTTTAGATATACTCACAGTTTATAATCCACACCTTCCTTTAACCGCTTTAGAGATTGAACACTATGCTGGTCAACTTGGTCAACAAGCTTTTATTTGTGGCAATTTTAATGGTAGATACAGGGCTTGGGATACAGGTATGTCAGGTTCTCTGCCTTTAAATTTATTTAATTTTATTCTTTCTTTGGATTTTGTGCTATTGACTCCTATTGATCTCCCTACAAGATTTAACATTAATAATGGAAGTTATTCAACATTGGATCTCTCTCTGTGTAGAGGTAAGTTTGCTCCTAGCTCCTAACTGTACTGTGGCTGTTGGTGGAAGTCTGGGTAGTGACCACTTTCCTGTCCTCACTGCTCTGCAAATTTCACTAGTATCCACTCCTCATAAATGACATCCAACTTGGAAACTATGTGACATAGAGTGGAGAATTTGGTCTAGAACTCTTCCTGACACCCCCTCTTTAGAAGGATCCTTAGATGAAAAAATCTAACATTTTACAGCCTTATTAGTGGAAACATGTACCAGGTTAGGGTGCATCAAAAATGGCAGCTTTCAAAAATTGATTTGGCCCTACGTTATTATGGTTACATTCCCTAAAAAAAATTCACATGCAAAATTTCAGGTCAATTGATTAATATCTACTGGGTCCACCTAGCTCCTAAACTTTTACAAAAATGACAATTTTTGGGATAAATTGCCTTAAATTATTTTTTTCACATATACCTTTATTTTATTGAATTGAATGATCCTTAAGGTACTATAGGCCTAGTATGTTTAGTTTGCTTGTGTTTAAGCCATAGCTACTATTAATAAACATCATTTGCCATCATGAAATACCTATAGTACAGTAGCTACTTTTTCTTATTTTCAGGCATGTAGACTACTTTAATATTAATCTATGTTTCTATTACAGGTCAATTTTTGATATATGTTGGTGATAATAGTTGATATATGATATAATGGATAATAGTGGTAAAGCCAGTAAAGCCACTTCTAGTGGTAAAACTTGTTCAAGTGGTGCAGATAAAGTTGATGTAAAAACACGAAAAAAACCTGTATATTTGGATTAGGTCCTGGCATCACAAATAATGATGCAAAGATTGTAGGATGTCGCTTGCCAACAAGTGAACAAGTTCTTAGATGTTTCCTATTTCACCAGCAACAGGGTCTAAAAGAGAGAAGAACTAAGCGAGATATAGCTAAAATTGTTTTAACAGAAATTCAACCATTCTACAATAAAGCCAACATACCAATGATTACTGAGAAAAAAGCATGTGAGAAAATAATTTCGTTGTTAGAAAAGAATGTGAAACAGAGAGAAATTCCATTGAAAAGAAGAGAGCTACAAAGTACAAAGACAAGACTAGAAGATATGGAAATGCAACTTAAAATGACTTTTCTACTATGGATTAAAAATGCCAAAAAAATTATGAGTAATCCAGAAGATATACAATTTCTTCAATCTATGCAAGGGGATAGAATTGCTTCTTTTGGAGCTCATGATCAAACTTTAGCATCCAAAATGAACCGCATTAATTTTCGAAAATGTGAAGAAAATGCGAGAAAAGAAAAGGAATTGAGAGACCCTGAAGCTTCTTGCAGTTATGCTGAATTAGAAAGCAGTAGCACAAGCGATACAACTACCATTGAGAATGAGTCAGAAGCTAATGATGGAGCTGAAAAAGATGGAAAATCCACACAGTCAACAGTCTGTTTAGGTACTCAAGCTATCATTCCTCATGACATTCTGAAAAGACTGAAACTTGTTTCTTTGGCATCAAGAATGAAAATGACTCCGGCACAACAGGCTGCATTCACAAAAGCTTTTGTTGAAGAATGTGGTGGTAACACTAAGGCAGTGGCAACTTCATATGCTACAGCTGATAGAGCAAGACGTGAAGTAGCCCAAAAAATTTCAAGTTCCATTAAAAAATCCTGGAATCCTCCTAAATTGGCCTCTCTTCATTGGGATTCGAAAATAATTTCTACTCTGCAGGATAAATATGTTACAGAAGAACGATTAGCTGTATCAGTTGGAAATTCAATGGATCTCAAACTACTTGGTATTCCATCATATCATCCTACTGCTGGTGGCAGTGGCCAATCTGGGAAAAACTTGACTGAAGAAGTTATGAAGCTACTGAAATTGTGGAACTGCTCCAATTCAATAGTGAACTTGGTTTTTGACACTACAGCAACCAACACGGGACATGTGAGCACTGCATGCATAACTATCCAACAAGAGATTGGATGGCCTTTATTATGGTCTGCATGCAGGCATCATGTTGGTGAAGTTATTATGAGTCGTGTGTTTCAGGACATGAAAGTAGAAACTTCGAGTGGACCAGAAATTAATGTCTTTAACAGATTTTGAGAAAAGTTTCAGTGGATTTCCAAGGATGAAAAATTAAAAAAAATTGACTTCAATCAGTACTCCGAAGCTGTCCAGGAGATTCTTCAGGAATGGACTGATTATGCAATTCAAATAAGTAATATAGAAAAGCAACATACACGATATGACTACAAACAATTTTCTGACTTAGTTGTGTTATACTTAAATGCAGGACCTAGTGATAAGGATATAACCCTTCAGCGACCTGGTGCTATACATGGAGCCAGATGGATGAGTAAAGCAATATATGCTCTAAAAATTGCATTACTAGAAGATAATATCTCAAAACTACCTTCAGTAACAATCGCAAACAAGCAACAAATTCTGAAACTAAGAGACTTTGCAACCTTCATTTCACTGATTTACTACCCATGGTGGATGACCTGCTCTTCAGTTTTTGATGCACCATGGCACGATTTGCAGTTTTACAAAAAGCTTCTTAGATACGAGGAAGTAAACAAGCAAATAGCAAAAAGTGCTCTAACATCTTTGAAATGTCATCTCTGGTACCTTTCATCAGAGATGATTCCTCTTGTATTATTCAGCGATTTGGTTCCAAAAAATGAACTTCGTGCTATAACAAACCATCTACTTTCCTATAAACCACACAAGATTGAGACAGTGGTTCCAGAAAGTAGACATGGATCTAGTTTTGGAAAGCCTAATTTCCCTACCAATCTACGATTGGAAACCACACTAGCTGACTTGGTCGACAAAAACTCATGGTTCATATTCTCTTCACTACAGTTAGAGTATAATTTTTTAATGGTTGAGATTGTTGAATGGAAAACAACAGCATCATTTATATCTTCCAAAGAAAAACTTTTGGCTATAAATGTCATAAATGATGGCTCTGAGAGGGCAGTAAAACTATGCAGTGACTTTTATGAGGCTGCAAGGACTGAAGAACATCTTCAAAATGTTCTCCAAGTTGTAGAAGCTGACAGAAAAGCCACTCCTAATTTGAGAAAGAGACAAGCTTCTTTATCATCTGTTTTAAAAGAAAAAAGGACAAAGAAGAAGAATTAAGATAGCAATAAGCAATAAATCAATTTTTACAAGTATTTTATCATGAAATACCATTTTTAATAGGTGGAGGTGGTCAGTGGGATGCTTGGCAAGTTGGGTCCTCGTCCCGCATCCTGGTAATTCACTTCATGATTCTCAGAATAATACAAAAAAAAGTCTAAAAAGACAGATAATTTCATGAATTGATGCTAAAACTTGCCTAAAACTAACTATATTTACAATTTTTTTTTCAAACAAAATCTACAATGCTTACACACAAGATTTTCTAGTAAAACCATAAAATTCCACAATTGTCAAATTTTCATCGTCGAGGTGGACCCACTAAATATTGTCAGAACAGCTTGAAACGTGGACACTGAAGGTTTGTTGGGGATTATAACCATAATATCATAGGGCCGAATCAATATCCGAAGTTCGAAATTTCACCACTTGTAGGCTGATGCACCCTAAATTGTACCTCCACACTGAAGAAGACAACAGGAAATTTTGTTCCTAAATATCACAAATGCTGGTGGACAGAGGATTGCAGTGGGGCAGTGGCCACCCGCCGTTGTGCTTGATGTTTTTATTCTCTTCATCCAACTCTATATAATAAGATCCTCCTAAATAAGGCAACTGCTATAGCCCATTGTACTATTCATCAGGCAAAGAGAATTTCATGGAGTCAGTTTTGTTCAAACCTCAGTTTCACTACACCTTCCACCAAGGTTTGGACTCAATTAGGAAAATAATTAAGGGTACTGATTCAAACTTCACTTACCCTATTGTTCTAAATGGTTCCATACTAAGTGATGTACGTGACAAAGCTGAAGTTTTGGGGACCTTCTTCCGTTCATTTTTTGGGACTGTAGCAGTTATTGAAGAGGATTTTTGCAGGGACATGGTCTTTCTTATTTCTTGATTACAATGAGGATTATAACCTGAACTTTACATTGCAGGAATTACAATTCTCCTTAAGGCAATGTGACCATTCTAGAGGTGGAGCAATGGGACTGCATTATATATATAAATATTTTCTTAGTCATCTTCCATTGGAGTACTTGCCATTTCTATTATCAGCATTCAATGATAGCCTGAGCACAGGAGTCTTTCCTTCATCATGGAAACAGGCATTAATAATTCCTATCCTCAAACCACAGAAAAACCCTTTGTATCATCCTATATGCTTATTACGGTATCCTGCTTGGGTAAAGTACTAGAGAGGATGGTCCATCAGTGGTTGCTTTAGATTTTTAAAACATGTCACATTTTTCGAGATTTGCAGTGTAGTTTCTGTAAGAGAAGCACCATGGATCAACTTCTGAGATTGGAAACTTTCATACACCAAGCTCTCCGATGGAAAAAATATGTTCTTGTTATATTTTTTTACCTCATTTGAGCTTTTGATTCCATCTCCCATACTGGTCTACTTTATAAGTTAGGCAATTTGGGGATTCACAGTAGATTACTAAGATAGTTAGACAACTTCTTGTCCAACTGCACTTTTCAAGTACAGCCATCCCCCATTTAACGACCGGGTTCCGTTCCAATTACCAGGTCGGTAAATGAAATGGTCAGTAAACGAAAGCCTTGTTTTACGGCTTTGGTGCTTCTTCTTTTTCTCCTTTTCTTCTTCTTCCTCCAAATGCTGTTGTTCTTCCAACTCTATCAGCTCTTCGTTTGTCAGCTCTCCCTCTTGGTATTCCACTAAGTTTTCCACATCTTCCACTTCTACTTCTAAATTGAGGGTATTGGTGAGTAACACTATTTTTCTATTAATTTCATCGACATTTTCAAACTTATCAAAGCCTTCGAAATTACCCACAGATTGTTTTAGGCACTTCCAAATGCCTTTCATACACTTCGCAGTAACATCCTCCCAAGCAGTTGCAATGTTTTTTATACAATGCAAAACATTGTATGATTTCCAAAAATCGGTACGATTGGTCGCGGTCGTATCCGCGGGTGGTTGATAAATGAGTAGGTCGTTAACCGGGGGATAGCTGTACTAATTAATGATGTCTACTTGACACCTTTCCCCTTTAAAAAGGGTGTGCCCCCAGGGTTCTGTTCTTAGTTCATTGTTATTCACTGCATATCTCTCGGATATACCAAGTATTGGTCCAGTTCAATCATCAGAGTTTGCTGATGATACAGCTTTCTATGTGGCAGCTGACACCCCTTTAGAAGCCCAACAGATGTTGCAAAAAGTAACTGATAAGTTTTCATCCTGGTGCAGAACCTGGGGTCTTTTCCTGAATCAAGAAAAATCTAAATTATGTTCTTTACACATCAAAAGGTTCCAGTGAATCCCATTATCCAAATTAGTAACACCCCAGTAGCTATGGTCACATCCTTCCAGTTTTTGGGAGTGGTCCTTGACAGCCCCAGACTGACTTGGTCTTGTTATATTAACTACTTGGTAACATCTTGCACGAAATGTCTGAACTCATTAAAATATGTTGCCTCTCATAGATGGGGTGCAAATCGATCCACACTTCTCACTTTTTTACTGATCATTTATCTTAGGAAAAATAAAGTATGCTGATATTGAAACGGGGGCGCGATGCCAGTAAGTGTATCTGTGTAAAGATGCGTTTGCGTTACTCAACTACCGGATACTCTGTTAGTGGGGTTACGGCAGCTGCGGCTGGTTGTGGAGATGGGAGATTTAGCTGCCAGTGAGAACCACCCAGAGGGCCTTAATAAAAATCCTTTGACTTCAGTACCACCTGCACTGCTAAGAATGAGAGAAATGAGGTGAGCAAGTTACCAATTTTAGTGTGGTTGAGATTATGTCAGATAGGCAGCTCCTACCAATCTGAAACTGGGTTCTCACCTTTAAGATCTCTGGGGCATAGCCAGTCTGCCTCTTTTAACAACTTACTCTTCGGCTTATGGGGGGGAGGATTTAAGAAAAGTAAAATGTCCTTTGCTTAATTTAATCAACAAAACAATAACACTTACAAGGTTAACTGCATCAGCAGGCAAGTTTTTACAGGTAACTAAAGAAAATATGAACAATTTTATTGATCATACACCAATGTGTATTCAGAACCAACTAAGCACTTGGAAAAAAATTATTACTACAAAACAAAAGAAACAAATATCATTAGTCCCATACCACACACAAAAATGTCAACATAAAATAAAACAATTAAATTATTGGCCATCACCAGCCCATTACCACACAAAGGAGACAAGACTTACAGAAAAAAAATAACTTACATAACTAATGCAAAAAAAAACAAAGAATATTAGTTACTAGGGCAAGGTCAATGAGTGTTACCCAAATTGTATAAACCTGATAAGTCCCAGATGTGTCATTTTAAACTCCACTTCATCTCACAATCATTAAAGGTATTCTTGGCTCAATCAGTACAAACAAAAGCAATGTTTATAACAAAAAAAACTATGTGAACACTGGCTTCAGCATTTGTGCAGGCATTGGGGAAGAAAAAGCTTTGTCCAAATTCACTTCAATAAGCAAATGTCTCAGCCAAAAACAAATCCCTGATAAAGAGAAAAAAAACCAACAACATTTAGAGCTTATCCCCCTAGCACTGTCATCAGTGGACTCAGGAATCCATGAGTGCAATGATGCCAGAAAAGGGAGCAAAACTGATAATGATAATTAATGTTCTAAAATTTTGGGATATGTATTTGCATTAATATGTTGCTCATAAGGCAGTTAAAGGTACAATTTAGTTCACAGCCTGAGAAAGCTCAAAATCCATTGTGATGCATATTGATAACTGAAGTTAGGTTTTTCAACACGGTCTTTATAAAGGAAATCAGGCATTCAGAAATGATTATGATATTTACATGATAATTTTAAGTGATCCAAATATGTGAGACATGGTTCTTATAGCTAATGGTTAAGCAATACAAAACACCAATGGTAAAAACAAGACTATAGGATCACCTACCACACCATCAAGGAGAAGTGAGATGCTTTCCCGTCTCTTGAAATGGGCATATGATTGCCTCAAGCTTCTCTATACTGAGAGAATTTCAAAGCTGATATACTCAGGCATATGATTGCCTCAATGTTTTTTTTAACATTCTCTATATTGAGAGAATTTCAAATCTGTTATAATCAATTAAAAAGAGAAGAAATACATTTTTAGTAACTGAAGGCTTGGCTTTCTAAGAAAGCTCTGGCCCAATGGGGATTACTGAAACCTCTGGCCCAATGGGGATTACTGAAACCTCCCAGCTGTCAAGATGGGACTAGCTATTGTGCTTACAGTGACTGTTGATGAAGCCACAGCAGTGGTGATAGTGGTGGTAAATTGACTGGCAAGACCTGTTGTGTCACCTATTCTCTATTGTTTGCTCTTCTTGTGAATAATTCTGTTTCTCAACTGTTCTTGTGCAGTGTGGAGAGTGCTGGGAATACCGGCAAGAGAATAGGGGCTTCTAGTCAATACTAATGCTTTCTATTGATGCTCCCCTTCAATCTTCCTGGGTCTGGGCACCAGTGAAACGGGGGCGCGATGCCAGTAAGTGTATCTGTGTAAAGATGCATTTGCGTTACTCACCTACTGGATACTCTGTTAGTGGGGTCATGGCAGCTGCGGCTGGTTGCGGAGATGGGAGATTTAGCTGCCAGTGAGAACCACCCAGAGGGCCTTAATAAAAATCCTTTGACTTCAGCACCACCTGCACTGCTAAGAATGAGAGAAATGAGGTGAGCAAGTTACCAATTTTAGTGTGGTTGAGATTATGTCAGATAGGCAGCTCCTACCAATCTGAAACTGGGTTCTCACCTTTAAGATCTCTGGGGCATAGCCAGTCTGCCTCTTTTAACGACTTACTCTTCGGCTTATGGGGGGGAGGATTTAAGAAAAGTAAAATGTCCTTTGCTTAATTTAATCAACAAAACAACAATAACACTTACAAGGTTAACTGCATCAGCAGGCAAGTTTTTACAGGTAACTAAAGAAAATATGAACAATTTTATTGATCATACACCAATGTGTATTCAGAACCAACTAAGCACTTGGAAAAAAATTATTACTACAAAACAAAAGAAACAAACATCATTAGTCCCATACCACACACAAAAATGTCAACATAAAATAAAACAATTAAATTATTGGCCATCACCAGCCCATTACCGCACAAAGGAGACAAGACTTACAGAAAAAAAATAACTTACATAACTAATGCAAAAAAAAACAAAGAATATTAGTTACTAGGGCAAGGTCAATGAGTGTTACCCAAATTGTATAAACCTGATAAGTCCCAGATGTGTCATTTTAAACTCCACTTCATCTCACAATCATTAAAGGTATTCTTGGCTCAATCAGTACAAACAAAAGCAATGTTTATAACAAAAAAAACTATGTGAACACTGGCTTCAGCATTTGTGCAGGCATTGGGGAAGAAAAAGCTTTGTCCAAATTCACTTCAATAAGCAAATGTCCCAGCCAAAAACAAATCCCTGATAAAGAGAAAAAAACCCAACAACATTTAGGGGTCATTCTCTGTCAGATCAACCAGTGCCTAACACCCTCATCTCTCAGATTTTGCTGAAATTTGGTTTATAGGGAGTTTGTGGGCCCTGAATCCATTTCTGAAATTATAAGGTCAATCCGACCAACGGCTCAAGAGATATGACCTCGGGAAATTTGAGGTCACTTGCGAGGTCACTAACATTTGGCGACCCATAACTTGGGTAATAATGGTCACAATTATATAAAAGTATATATATTTAGAATCAGAAAATGACAAGGAATCCAAATATGCAAGTTTTAGAACTCTAGGTTGAAAAATAAAAAAGTTACACTGTAACCAAAATTTGAGGTCACGATTTGACCTCTGGGATCAAATGAATTTTTTTTTTTAAATGTAAAAAATGAAGGCATAGGCATTGGCTATTAGAATCAGCAAAAAAAGTTTGTTTATGTTAGTATTTTTCATGTAACTAACATATAAGTGAACACCATATTCATAAGTTGTGCGTCAATTCTACCTATTTTTTCACACTTAAGCTCATAATTTGACCTATAGAAATTAAAATTACATTTTTTTATAGATATAAAAACAAAGGCAAAAAATGTAAAATTGTATTTCACTGCTAATCTACACTGGCAATAATAGTTATAATAGTGAAAGGGGAAGACCTACTTAGAGGATTCATGTGCTAGCCTAATACAATTTTTGCATGCTCGATGCTCTCATCAATTTCTTTTTGTGGAAAAATGTATTGAATTCTGCTGCCTCCTCTTAGGGTAAGACAACTCATTACAGTTAATATATGATGTCCTGGCACTGCACATGAATCCTTGTTTGATGGATAATAATATGCACTTGATCCTGATGACCCAGAGGGATGTAGAAAGTTCACAGTGAAATCATCAAACTCTTCACAATATTCCTCCACAATTCCATACCAAACTTGCATGTCATAAATGCAGCCAACATACTCTCCTGGTTTGACACATTTTAGGTTACCAAGCATTGCAGGTTCATTAGTAAAATGACTTTTCCTTATTCTTTTCTTTTCTCCAATGCCACTTGAAATGGGATACACCATCAGTTCTTCCTTGTTTAGGGGAACAAATCTATGATATTTCTGAGTTCCAGGAATAGCCCTACTATCCTTGAATCGATGTTCCAACCGTTCTTCTGCATCTTTCAAATCAGCTGTAGTTACAAAGAAAAAATTTATCTTCTTGCTCAAGTTTTCTTCACAAAACTGAAACATGTGTTCTGGTGTAAGAATTTGCCTCTCTGTAGTTCTCTGCAAACTGGCACAAGCAGTAGCTCTTTTCACTGTTCCTCCAATCCCATCACATGCATTTTTGCCATGGGATGTAGCAAAGAAGTGCCATTCACAAGACAGACCAAAATCCTCTTCATGGTAACAGAGATTTGTGAAGTTGTATCTGTTCTTATATTGGCCAGCACATCCATCTGAGAAATAGTGCACCTTCTTCAATTGTGGGCATCTGAATTTAACATATGTCATAAGCTTCAATATGAATGAGTAAACCATTATAGTGTTGTGTTTTAGTGATGCAGATAAGAAACAGACACTAAAATGGCTAAGTTCCTGGTCTGCAGATGATCTATAATAGATGACAAAAGGGTGAACTGTACACTGTGAATTGTCCCAGTGAAACCCTTGGGCAGCATCCTGGACAATGAAAGAATAATTCTCAGAGAAATCACCTACTATAACTACCTCGCTCTGAGGTGGTAGTGTTTCTTTCAACTGCTTGAAGTACTGTGATTGTTGCTGAGCAACAAAGTGATGACGAACCATGCGGGATATTTTCATGCTTAGGGATGATAAGTATTCATGAAGTGGCTCCACCTTATCAACCATTGTACAACGGTCAACAGTCACCCATTGCTTGTAAGATATTTCATTTGGAGCTGATTTCACACTGTCAAGTAACTCAAGAAAATCCAGGACACCCTCTTCTCTTGGGCAATCATTGCAAAGTTGCATCATGCAAGTCTCTCTTTCTGTACTGCAGACACTGTAATCCATAAGATCCTTGTATGAAAGACCTCTTTCTCCCAATGCAGCCAGCTGCAATTTTGGATTTTGATGGTATGTGCAGACACAGACAGAATGAGTTCCACCACTACCGGCAAGCACACAATATGATGGCCGTAATTTTGCAAATGTGGAAAATCCTATTTTGGGATTCTTTTCATCATTTTTATATAGTTCAAACATCTCTCTTAAATTCCCAAGGACCAATCGTTTTTGCACCTTCATTGCACCTTCAGCACTGATAACTTTCACGCAATCCTTTTGGCCAGGACACATACGACTAACCTCTTCTGACTCATAGAATCTTCTAACTATATCTTTGTGTTCTTCAGATATCACTTTTCCTTTGCTCATTAGTGGAATCTTCGGAAGGATTCCATGTTCTGATTTAAGTGAATGGCTTCTTTTCACCATGTATGTTGTAGTTTGAAAGAAACTAGCTGTTTTTTCAATTGTGTATGGTGAGAGTGTCAATATTTGTAGTTTGTGATGGTGACATTTGCTCTCCAGGACTGACTGTTTCAATTCATTCATTAATTTGTCTAGATGTTTTTCAGATTTAGTTTCAGGTTTTGAAGTATCACTTACCTCCTCGGTAATTTGAACACCATAACTGAGTTCTAGCCTCTCCTTCAGGTGTTTCTGAGCAGATGATAGCTTACCACGAGCCTTGCGCTTTTTCTGGCTTAATGACAGCCCTTCTGAAAAGAACAGAAAAAAAGGTTTCACACACCTGAATATTAGTAATTAAATATTAATTATAGTACCTTAAATGCTATATAATTGGCTATATAGTAGATCAAACAGACCTTGTAGTAAAGTATAAGTTATTATATTAATTTATTACTTACTTTTTTTAACTGGTGTTTGGTCCAGAAATGCTAGAACTGGTTCAACTGAAGTTGAAGGATTTTCCTTTATCAAGCAATCACTGTCATTGTCCAGATCTTGAATTGAAGAGATGTTACTCAAGCCACTGATAGTAGATGATTCATTTGAATCCTGCTCAGACTCGTTGTTTTCAGTGGTACTAAGTATAGTGGGGTTTTTCATTATCAGTGTCCAGCAGTTCACACACAACAATGAGTCTTTTTTCACTCTTCCAGCACATTTTTCAACAAGTACATCAGTCACTTTTCTAAGATTGATTGTTATGCGTTTCTTGTGTTTTTGAATAGGGTCCTGGCAGTATTTCAAGTGCCAAACCATTGTATTTTGATCTGTAAAGATATAGGATTTACAATTAGGTAATATATATTTTTTAGAAAATATATAGCTATACACACTTAATATTTTAGGCCTTGATAGTCTCTGAGGCTCATTAAAACACCATATCCACCAGCCACCCACAGTGCTGGCTGGAACTGTACTAACCTGTAGACAAGGAATTTTGCAACTATCTGTGTTGATTCTGCACTTAGACAAGTAGCAACATGTTTCAACAGGTTTGTTTAGGCTACATGTGAGCTTAGTCTTCCCCTTTCACTATTATAACTATTATTGCCAGTGTAGATTAGCAGTGAAATACAATTTTTATTAAATTCTTGGAGCTTGAGGTCAAATTGATAGCTAAGATATAAAAATTCCTTGAAATGACAAGCAATTTATAAATATGGTGTTCACTTATAAGTTAGTTACATGAAAAGTACCAACATAAACAAACTTTTTATGATTGTTTCTATTAGTCAAGAACTCTGACTTTGTTTTTTATATCTATAAAAAATGTAATTTTAATTTCTATAGGTCAAATTATGAGCTTAAGTGTGAAAAAATAGGTAGAATTGACGCACAACTTATGAATATGGTGTTCACTTATATGTTAGTTACATGAAAAATACTAACATAAACAAACTTTTTTTTGCTGATTCTAATAGCCAATGCCTATGCCTTCATTTTTTACATTTAAAAAAAAAATTCTCATTTGATACCCCAGAGGTCAAATCGTGACCTCAAATTTTGGTTACAATGTAACTTTTTTATTTTTCAACCTAGAGTTCTAAAACTTGCATATTTGGATTCCTTGTCATTTTCTGATTCTAAATATATATACTTTTATATAATTATGACAATTATTACCCAAGTTATGGCTCGCCAAATGTTAGTAACCTCGCGAGTGACCTCAAATTGCCCGAGGTCATATCTCTTGAACCGTTGGTTGGATTGACCTTATAATTTCAGAAATGGATTCAGGGCTCACAAACTCCCTATAAACCAAATTTCAGCAAAATATGAGAGATGAGGGTGTTAATTTCAATTTTTTTTGGTTGATCTGACAGAGAATGACCCTTAGAGATTATCCCCCTAGCACTGTCATCAGTGGACTCAGGAATCCATGAGTGCAATGATGCCAGAAAAGGGAGCAAAACTGACAATGATAATTAATGTTCTAAAATTTTGGGATATGTATTTGCATTAATATGTTGCTCATAAGGCAGTTAAAGGTACAATTTAGTTCACAGCCTGAGAAAGCTCAAATCCATTGTGATGCATATTGATAACTGAAGTTAGGTTTTTCAACACGGTCTTTATAAAGGAAATCAGGCATGTAGAAATGATTATGATATTTACATGATAATTTTAAGTGATCCAAATATGTGAGACATGGTTCTTATAGCTAATGGTTAAGCAATACAAAACACCAATGGTAAAAACAAGATTATAGGATCACCTACCACACCATCAAGGAGAAGTGAGATGCTTTCCCGTCTCTTGAAATGGGCATATGATTGCCTCAAGCTTCTTGTTCTCTATACTGAGAGAATTTCAAAGCTGATATACTCAGGCATATGATTGCCTCAATGTTTTTTAACATTCTCTATATTGAGAGAATTTCAAATCTGTTATAATCAATTAAAAAGAGAAGAAAAACATTTTTAGTAACTCTGAAGGCTTGGCTTTCTAAGAAAGCTCTGGCCCAATGGGGATTACTGAAACCTCCCAGGCCCTACTGAGGGGTTTGGGAGCTCTCAGGAATCCTTTCCAATAGTGGAGTTCCCACCAACTTGGGGTGTTAACCATACCATCTCAATATTGTTTATGATTCAGCCTCTTTCACCTTGAAGAAGAAACTGGAAACATTGCATAATTCTGGCATGTGCCTTATTTTGGGTGCTCGCCCATCTTCTACTATTATTGCCCTACAGGGTGAGACTGGTCTCCATGCCCTTCAGTACCATAGAGATCTCTCTACACTGAGGAAGTACTTTAATGTTCTGGCTTCCCCCTTTTCCCACCCATTACATCAGTTGTTCGAGGTGGATTATCCCTTGATCCTTGCAGTGGACTGGACTGTGGCAAATAAGCCACCTTTCTTCTTTAGAGCTACTGGACTTCTTAATAAATATCAATTACAGTTTAAATTTTTTACAGTTTCAGTGTTCCCTTCTTTCCCACCTTGGAGATTGAATCTGGTACCAACCTGTCTGTCTCTCCCATTTTTATATGAACCTCCTGTCCCCAAAGAACTGAATGTGCAGTGTTTCACAGCATACTTGGAAGAGAAGTATCCAGATTACTTGTATATTTATAGTGATGGATCTAAGATAGATGTGCCTGGGCCATCTTGTTTATCAACTGTTTTTGTTTCAAATCATAAAAGGTGTTTTTCCTGGAAACTATCCCCCAATCTTAGTATACAGGCAGCAGAGTTATTTGCCATCCAACAGGCATTATGTTTTTTGGAATCCACAAGTAATACTTGTAATGTCTTAATAATTACAGACTCCCAGACCTCTTTTCACCTGATCAACTCACCCACACTCACTACATATCTGGCCCTAACTACTTCTATCCGTTCTTTACTGAAGGCCCTCTGTAAATTGTATGGTGATAGAATTAATATAAATTGATTAAAAAAATAAAATGGTCATTTTCTTCTGAGTTGTTTATTCATACTGTATGTTTTGAATAGTGACTTGGACATATAATCAGTTTGCTTGTTATGTACACAAAAAAACATTCATAATAAAATACTGAGTAAACAGGGGGCCTATATACCAATCCTTCCCCAGGGCCTGTGGCAGCTCTCAATCAGCCCTGTAGACAACTCTCTCTTAATCTTCTATGGACCTCTCGTATGGTATAATGTTTGTACCTGTTTAGTCTGAAATAAAGTGTTTGTTTGTATTCAAATCTGATATTCATTTGCTGTGTAAATGAGCTGAAACCCATTTTGGTACATCTTACCTTTCTAGGTCCTGACAATGACCCAACCTTACCTTTCTGGATCTCGACAATGACCCAACCTTACCTTTCTGGATCTCGACAATGACCCAACCTTACCTTTCTGGATCTCGACAATGACCCAACCTTACCTTTCTGGATCTCGACAATGACCCAACCTTACCTTTCTGGATCTCAACAATGACCCAACCTTACCTTTCTGGATCTCGACAATGACCCAACCTTACCTTTCTGGGTCCCAAATCCAAAACCGTAAATTAACTTCAGCAACATATATTTATATAAGGATCTTGTGGGTTATAACCCATCAGTTTTGACAACAAACAAAACAAAACATCTTTATTGCCAATCATTCACAATCCATAGCCACTTAACCTAACATACAAGTACAATCTTATGTATACACTGAACTTAATACAAAAAATAAGGCCAACATAGCCACTTAACAATTAAAACTAACAAAAATATCATGACCTGACCTAACCAATCATCAAGGCATACAGTTGACCTAACTGGGCATTCAATTAACCTCCTCCTACTTCTACTAGTTAGGTTAACTCAGTGGTTCTTAACCTTTTTAGGCTGCAGCCCAAATTCTGGTTGCAGGGCTAGCTTGGCAACCCATGCCTTCAAACAGTTCACTCGTAATAGATAATAAGATAAATAATTAGAGATAACATAAATAAATGATAAATGACAATTTAATGACCCAATGAAAATGGCTTGGTGACCCAGGGGTTAAGAACCACTGGGTTAACTGAATGCCTTGATGATTGGTTAGGTTGTGATATTTTTGTTAGTTTTAATTGTCAAAAATGATGGGTTATAACACAAGATCCGAAAGAAGTTAGAATGAATGGTTTCATTTACCAAATATGTATTACTCATAATTGTAGGTTTGCATTAAATATATGTTGGGACCCAGAAAGGTTATTTTAGTTGGAATATACATCAGGACCAGGAAAGGTAAGTAGTACCCCCATTTTAGTTGAAGTTGAAAATCATGATGTTTTGGCTCAATTGCACAGTAAGTAAATATAAGATTTGAATAAATCATATCAAATACTATTATAAAAAAGCATTTTGGTAAATCTAACCTAACCTAACCTAACCTGCATAAAAAACAGCACTCTTGAAAAAAGTGTTATATTATTATGTAGATTACAGCCATATTGGTAGTTATTTTTTTCGAAATTTAGGTGATGACATTTGAAGATTATCCAATCTTTCTAATTTTTTTATTATACCCTCAAGTTATTCTATCAGCCTCCAATAAGAAAAAGTTATCTAAATTGTCCAAACCTGAAAACATTTTGAACATCTGTATCATATCTCCCCTCAAACAACATACCTCTCAAAACTAAACATATCCAATTCCTTTACTGTTCCTGTATTTCAATCTTCGTAGGTTTGGGATAAGCTTGGTTGCCCTACATTGCACACCTTCAAGCATATCAATATCATGTTTAAGGTGAGGGGACCAAGCTTGAATGCAGTATTCTAAGTGAGGCCTAATGTAAGAATTGGTGAATATTTGTTTTAACACCACTAGATTTTAGGACAAGAAAGTACTTTTTAGGGTAATTTTGATATGTTATGCACGAATTTGACTTCTGTTTTCTGTGCAAATGTATAGTTTTTGAGATACAAGCAAATGAAATTATCTAAAACCTAATCTAACTTAACCTACTCTTACCTTATTGGTAATATTCTGATCTTCCCTGAAAATACAGTCACTATTGCACTAAAATTTTAAGGATGTAGAAATTACACCATGATCAGAAAAAAGTTTCAAAGCTTCACTATTGTCTAAGCCAATGTGTCTGATGACTTCTTCAAAATCTAAGCTACATGAATCACATCCTTATAGGAGGAAATGCAATTAATATAAAAGGCCTTTGTTTCACAGTCATCTGTTTATAAAGGGCTTGATGACATCATAACTCTGGCATCACTGGCTGGTCCTAGATTGCATAAGGATGACATTATTTTCATTAATTTTGGACAGTTTTTATTTGATTTGCACAAGAAAAGGTGGTCATTTTCCTTAGTAATTTTTAATGAGGATTCAGAATATATTAATATTTTGGTACTTACGTATTAACGGGGGGCCACCACATATTGATGATTGGTTAGGTTAAGTTGTAATATTTTCATTAGTTGAAAATTTCTAATACATCATATTTTATAATAGCAATATTTTTAAAAATATTTACAATGACTTATATTTCAAATATTTACAATGATTAATACATGTTACCCATTAGAAACAACATAAATATTACAAAATATTATGAAAATATTACAACTTAACCTAACCAATCATCAATATGTGGTGGCCCCCTGTTAATACGTAAGTACCAATATTTTTTTATGGTTTGGAGTGGAGTGGTGTTAAAATGAATATTATCCTAAGAATTATATAATTTACTTCCTTACTTTTGTAACTAACATTCCTCATAATAATACTTACCATTTATTTGCTTTATTTCTAGCCTCTAAGCACTGCTTAGAAAATTTTAGATTACTACAGTCAGGCCTCACTTTAACAAATTAATTGGTTCCTGAAAATGGTTCATATCAAAATCAAGAATGCCATAAAAAAATATAATTTATTAATTCATTCCAGAGTCACTCCCCCTTATGGAAATATTCATAAAAACAACATATGCATGTAAATACATTAAAAGACCTCAAATAATACTGTACTTACAAGCTTATTGGAGACAAACAGCTAATTGGAATGGTCTTGAGGGTGGAGGAGGGGGAGATTACTGGAGAAAGTCAAGAGGGAGACATTGGAGTGTCTTCTCCAATTGAAGATTTTGAAGGTCTCCCTTGTGGAGTCTTAGCTGGCATCTTTAAAGAGCTGGAGCCAGTAGTCTTAGATCTCCTTGGACTCTGAGTCACATACATTCAATCATGTTTGGGTATTTTGACACATTCGTAGTGTTTGTACCAGCAAAAGCCATTCATATCTGTGGGGAATGGTGTTAATTAGGTTAATTTGTATAGTGAGCATTTGTCAAGCGAGGACTGACTGTACTAACTATAATGCCAAGATCTTTTTCCTGTCTAACACCCTCTAACCAGTTTCCCTGCATCTCATAACTAAAGTTTTCATTATATCTATCAAAATGGATGACTTTATATTTTTGAACATTGAATTCTATCTGCCATTTACAGCTGAGGCAACTAATTTATCAAGATCTTTTTGCAGTTTATAAGAATTTTCTATATTTGTAACGGGCAACTACTTTTGCATCATCTGTAAATTTAGAAACTTTACTACCTACTCCTTTCTCTAAATCATTTATATAAATATAAAATAAAGAGTAGTGGCCTTAAAACTGATCCCTGTGGTACCCACTTTTCACTTTCTGCCACCCAGATTTATGACCATTTAGAATCTCTCTCTGTCCTCTGTCATCTAACCATTTTTCTACCCAATTTATAACTGACCCCAATTTCCTGTAAGCTTTTAATTTATAGAGAAGTCTCCTATGTGGAACCTTGTCATATTTTTTACTAAAATCTAAATAAATAACATCTACATCATTTCCATTATCTACCTGATCAGTTACAAATTCTGAAAAGTCTAAGAGATTAGACAAACAAGGCCTTCCTGATCTAAATCCATGTTGTGAACTTGAAATAAGATTAAAATTTTCCAAATGATCTTGAAATTTTATTCTTTATAATTCTTTTTAATATCTTACCTACCAAAGATGTTAAACTAACAGGTCTGTAATTTCTTACCACCTTTTTACTACCCCTTTTTGTAAATGGATGTATACTACATTTGCTTTTTTCCATTCATCTGGTACCAGTACCTCTGCATAATTAACCCTGTAGATGCGGATTCCATTTCTGAAGCTTGTTCCATGAAAGTGTCGAACACTGCATAAATGGAAACTTTTTTCTGGGCATGGAGAGAAGCTGAATACCGTGTTTTATGCTAATAAAAAAAATCATTCTGCTGCAGTTGAACATCCTGTCTAAATGGTTAATAGACCTAGCAAACAAAATAGTGTGTCAGATAAGCTATCCTACCCATCTCTGAGAATGCTAGCAAAAATAATATGTCCATCAGCTTCACTTGGCTTCATTCTATGAATCATTTGCCTGACATCATCCTTCCTTATATGAATCTTATCAAGGACACCTGAGTTTACAGAATGTTCTATTGGGCCAATCCCCTCATGTTTTATATTATTATTATTATAATAAAACTGAACAATTTATTTTGATCTCTATTGCTATTTCTAGCTAGATTTATTTCACTAGCTATATCTTTTGCTCTTTCTAATCAAACTATTTAGCTTATTTCTTAACTGCCTATAATTATCCAAGTTCACAAGGCTATTACTGGTTTTGAATGACCCTTTTTTTAAATTTTTAATCATTTTAACTATTACCCAATTCCACCACAAAGGTTTCCTAATCTTGTTATTCCTAACAGTTCTGAAAGGAATACATCTACATTGTATATCCTCTAAAACTTCTTTGAATCTAGACCACATCTTAGTATTTTTATTGATAAATTCATTATTCCACTTTACTGAGCCTAACAACGCCCTAAATATAATGTAGTCACTCTTTGAGAAGCAAGGAACAAGATTGTCATTGTTGACTAGATCCCTATTTAATTCTATCTTAAAACATATGATCAAATGGTCACTATTCCCTAATGACCCTACTGCAAGTTCCCTAATAACCTCATATCCCTAGTTGGTTTGCCTACAAATTGCATTAGAAAGATCATTACAGCACTCATTGAAGAAGTTCCCTATTAGTTCCTTCTGAAAGGCTCCAGTCTATATGAGGCAGGTTGAAATCTCCCACAATTAATGTTCTAACACTACAACCTTTATTTATTTCCTGAACCATACTATCATCAATGTCCTGTGTTTGGTTTGGAGGTTTGTAAAATGTACATAGCCAAATATACTCTTTATTTGATACACAAATATCAACCCAAACTGATTCTACCCTATTGTCTAATTTAATACTATCATTCTGAACTGAATGATAGTATTAGAATACTGCATTCAGTAGTTGCATGTTAATTAATCTCTTTGAGATTGACATTTTGCACAATTTTATTATGAAATGTAGCTCATGACTTGGATAACCTCAATAAACCCCAGTGGTTTTATGTTTTTCAAATGAAATGTATTGTATTGCTACCTTATATATTCTGATAGGCTAATTCCAACCAGATGTGTACAACATAGTCTTATATATTATTTTAAGTTTTAATAATACTGTAATAATAGTAATATGTAACTGAATCATTAAGGAAAAAAAATTGTACATGGTCCCACAAGTCCCTTTTTACCTATCACCCTTTTCTAATAGGAAAGTGTTCAGGGGTAAAAAGACTTGTGGAACACCCTGTGCATAATTGGTATTCCTTATCTGGAATTTGAATATTTGTCCAACACTGAAAGCCTGATGCAGAATGTATCAGTAAGCCATTAGAAGTTTGAGAGAGAGAAATGTAGGGAGATTTTTTTTTTTCCATGAAGTGTACTGAAATATGATGTACATATCAAAACTAGGCGTATTTAGGAGTACAATGGTAGTTTTTATTTTAAAAATTAACTTTATAAAAAATTATCTGTTGCCCCAACTACAGATCTAAAAATGATACCATGCCACCAGGTCTGCTGTTTTCAGCAAACTTTTCATTTTGGATAATGGGACAAGTCCACACTTTAAAGTCTTTCCTGATATCCAAGTTTTAGTATGCAGAATCTTCTGAATATGGTGCCCAAATTTCTAAAATTAAGTCACTGTTACCTAAAGCTTATGAAATTAAGCATTGGGCTTTTGAAATTTAATACTTCAGATTTGGAAACCTCTAAAAAGTTTTGAAATATGATCCCCAAATCTGACATAAAAGGTGTAGATTGTACATGTTGGCCCAAGTTTAGGGTAGGTTCTCTACAATACAAATAGAAACATTTATAAAATTGCTAATACAGTATATGCTACTATATATTAGTGTATACTGTATTTCCACTATTAGCTACTTTGTGTATTAATAATAATTTAAATGTGACGTATGCATTTTATTGATGAAACCAGTGTATAACAAAAAAACATGTATACGAGACACGATATATTTACATTAAATTTACCCCAATACATCCATTTACAAGTTAATGGGCCTATTTATAGCCTGATTTAACCTTATTAGCAAGTATTAAACTATAAATACAGTTAGTAATTAATATATATAATAATAATAATAATAATATATAAATATGTAATATATATTTTATATAAATATAAAAAGTAAAGTGTTTTTAATGAAAAACAAAGTTATAATCCTGGAGATATAATTAAATGTGCTTATGCAATGAAGGCTGACACACAAATTGGGCGACCAGCCATGGTGTGTCAGTAGCAACCGCATGGCAGCTGACTCACTAGGTGCACAGTATGTAATTGTACTACATGTGGAACTGGCGTGCAATATTTATCTGTTCAAATTTAGCATTTTAGGTATGGTGCAGCTTACCCACATATATGCAAAACCACGTAAAACAAGGGATTAGTGTATATTAAGAAGTAATTTCAACATCCTGCATCCAAATCTTATTAATAAATACTAGTATATGATGTTATTAAATGAGCCAGTCACTTTCACAGATATTTACTTAATACTTATACAATTGCAAAATTTTAAGAGTTTTTAGATTTCTTGGGGGAAAAAAAAACTAACAACATTCCCTATTTATGTAGACTGTAACAGTTGCACAGACTTCAGTTACAATATATAGTTAGGCCTATTTTATACAGTTGGCCTACTGCACCAATACTTGCATAAAGAATAACCCCAACTTTTTTAGATGAAAATTTAGCTTTCAAGAAGCTTAAAATGGGTAATACTGAAACTGCTCTGAAATTTCGAGATTTGAAGGTGGATAGATCTAAAGGAGAGGTGAGTTTTTATTTCAGTTGTGTAAATTTTTTCTAACTAACTAACTAACTAACTAATATATATATATATATATATATATATATATATATATATATATATATATATATATATATATATATATATGATACACACAGACCATGCATGGAACAAGGAACTCTCCTGGGGAAATTAAATCCACTATAGTCTGAATAAGTAATGGTAAATGACAAACACTATGTTTTTTCTTTTTCATGATGTTAGCCCGACATGGCCAATGAGTCACTTGCAAAGAGGCCCCCAAAAATATAGCTTTCCTCACCTTTTGAGGCCTCTTTGTGAGTGACCCATTGCCCACGTCAGGCTAACATCATGAAAATAAAAAGCTATAGTGTTTGTCATTTACCATTACTTATTCAGACTATAATGGGTTTAATTTTACCAGAAGAGTTCCTTGTTCCATGCACGGTCTGTGTGTATCATGAAAGAGCCTCAGGGGACCAATTCTGAGTTCAATCGCATATATATATATATGAAATGTAGCTACCACTTAATCAGTAGATGGTCTTTTTCCTCAAATATTTGGTGTCAGTTATTACAGTATTTTATTGGGAATAAAGTGCATAGTTAATGGAGACATATTGGTTTGTAGTACAAAATTTTTTAATCAAACTGTTTAGAATCTATTGCCTATATTTTTTCCTGTAATTCTTCACTTGTGAATTTTAATATAAAACTGCATTAAACTAATAGTTTGTGATGTACCAATTCCAAAATTTAGACAGTGTTGATACTGATACTGATGCTTTGCCTAGATTTTAACAAATCAATTCCCTTCATAAATTTTACTAATCTATTGTGAAAATTTTCAAATTTGTTTAAATGCTTTTCCTTAACTCACTCCACAATATGTGATACCAAAATTTGTTACTTGTATACTGTAGCTAAAGTATATGATGTTGAATAGTTTATTACTTAGTAAAATGATAAAATAATTTTATTTCAGTTTCATAAATTGATTACCAATATTTAAAGTAATTTAAATTCTAAACTACAACTTAATATAGAATTATTATTAATATAGAGTAGGAGATTATAATAGTTTATAATATTTAGAGATTAGTTAGCTAAAGAAAATGTAAATTTGCAGGTAACTTATTAAGTTTTGCTTTTTTCATGAATATAAAATAGATTTTATACAATTACACTTTGAAATGAGTATAAATTATCGTAAACAGTAATTTTTGTATATTCAATTTTCTATAAATATAGATTTTTTTTGTAATGAAATTTTAAAAATTCAAAAAATCAGTAAGAGAATCGGCTAAATGTGGCTGATGCCAATGCCCAAAAAATGGCTGAGTCCACCAATGCTGATGCCAATTAATCAGTATATCACTACTAATAGTTTACCCAAGTAGTGTATAGTACTCTTTCTTTTTATAACATGAAACTTATATAAAGTCATTTTATTTAATAATAGTCAATGAAGAGGGCCAGAAACTGGCACAGCACTCAGGCCAACTAATGCAGCTAATTGTTTAACACTTGTATTATTATTATTATTACTGTTATCATTGGGATTTCAACCCCTGACCTCATTATTCTGACCTAGTTTTTAGGAAACTGGTGTTACTTACTGAGTTATGGATTCAGGCTGTTTATTTGATAGTCAACTATTACACTTTGGGTTTTCCTTTATGTACATAATGTAAACTTGAAATTTTTTTTTTTTTAGAAAACCTTGTATAGAATTTAAGCAAATTTTAAAATGGCAAAATTAAACAGTCCTTATGCTGTTGCATAAGTTGCCAATGTTCTTTTTTAGTTATTTATCTACAATATTCAAGTAAAGCAATGAATCCTTTGAAATTCAGCCTATTCTCTCTTGTATTATATTATACTGTAGAGACCATAAGGTACATATCTAAATTATATACAGTACTGTACATATGGAAAATGTCAAGCAAAGCACCCATATTGAAGGTGGTCATTTTCACTTGGTTGCATTTCAAACATTCCTGTTACTGTAAACTTCTGTAGTTATTTTTCCTCTTCTGCTTGTTCTGTAGGGTACTTCATGCATCATTGGTAACTGATAGTACAATAAATTTGGAGAAGCCTTACAAGATTGCTCTTGTTCATTTGTTGTTTGTTCATTCATCATGTTCATTCATCATGCTTTTGTGTTTGACCTATGAATTTTTGAGCTGCTCAACATAAATTGATAAAACTTCACACACATACACTGTAGATTGTCACAAGATGTGTCTTGAGCAAGAATCAGGTCTCTTGAGCAGAGGTCAAAGTCACAAATTGGGATAAGAAGTCAAATGGAAATGTTTTGAGTCAATCAACATAAACTTATGGAACTTTATGCACATGTGTATCATCACAAGATGATTTGCATAAGCAAGAATCAGGCCCTTGAATCAAAGGTCAAGGTCAACCAACTGATCTTATATGGTAGGACTTACCTATACCATACAGAGCATAGGCTCAGAGCCTTATTCCTTTATTAGGATGCATGTTGCTGGATAATATTTCTGTAAATAATAGCAAGTTACAACTAAGCATTCATTTATACTGAATATTGTATTCATTTTTAAAGGTGCATGAAGATTGGAATGTTTCACCAGGAAAACTCAGAGGTTCTTCAGTTACAGTTTTCTCTGCTGTTCATCCACCATCTTCCCGAAAAAGACCTTTCATGGAAAAAGCACTTCAGGTAATAAAGAAGCTACTTCACACCTGAATTTTCAAACCCTAACAATAAATATCACCAAATTTTAGTCCTATCACACCTACTTATGTTCATTTTGATTCCATCTTCATATATTAGCAGTGTAGGCCTATAGCCTATCAGCCTAATAAACACCTATATCATGACTGGTAGTTTCAGTATATTACCAGTTGTACCATAATATTCCCTTCTGCAGATTTAAATATTTAAAATCTTTTGGTCCTACTAATATAATTCTTCTAGAGAACACTACTGCACTTAATTCAGATTTTTGTTATTCATACTGCTGGTTAGTCTAAAAAAAACATTAGAATAAGGAATTTTTCTGAAACTAGGCCTTACCTGATCACAAAATATTGTTTCATAACTTTATTTTTTAAGTACTGTATGTTCTAAAAGGTAAGGTAAAAAAATAAGTATTGCTGAGTTTGCATTATTCTCTGTTATGTACCATAAATTAACCTGATGGTAGTTTTCCAGTCTTGAACTAGTACCATACTTAGTGATGCAACATGTTTTTTGCTGAGGTGGGGATTAAAAAAAAAACATTTATATACTCAAAACATTTTCTTTTGATGCTCCTCAAAAGGATAATTAGCTGACTCGAAATTTATATTTTGCAAAATTTTATAAAAAAATAAGCCATAGCTTTAGATCATTCATCTGACTTGGATAGCCTTGATAGTCCTGAGTGGCTTCATGTTTTCAAAATGTACTGTAATGTAATATAAAAATAATTTTATTTACAATATATACTTAAAAGTTATTAAACTGCAAAAAAAAACTTCCTTTTGCTATACCCTAGGATATTAACTCTTATTGTTAAATCTTAAGAGTAGTTTATTATGATTTAATCTTTAAATATACGGTACATTATGGACACCTCTAAAATTATATTAAAATTAAAATTACTTAAGTGCCTACTCCAACCATCCATGATAACTTATCATGGATGGTTGGATTTTAAATATGGGTAATTCTATGAGAAATAGACAAATGAAGTACACGGTAACCTCTTCAAAATTCATGAAACTTGGTGTGAGGGTTGGTTTAGGTCCAAATTACAAATTTCTGAATTTTTTTGAAAATTGGTCAAGTTGGTCAAATTTTATGGCTTGACCAAATTTTGGTCAAATGAAAAAACCAATAATTTTCAAACGTAAATATCTCAGCTCCTAATTGTGGTAGTGTAGTAAGTCTTAAGTGATAAAATATGTAAAATTAACTGTAGTTTCTAAATATGTATCATTTTTTTAGGGTAACAAAAATAAAATTATGATTTTTTGGAAAAAGTTTTTTTTTTTTTTTTTGCGATTTGGCAGCGAAGATATCATTTTTCGAAAAAACCAGGAATAAAAAATGTTTATTTGATGTATGTACACCATAATAAGTAATAAAAAGTCAGCTTATCGACGATTATTATGAAAAAAAAATGATAAAAAAAAATCCTCCAAATTTTAAAATTTTTTGCTTTCTTTCCAGATTTTCAGTATATACCTAATTTTCTAGTATACGTAAATTTACCTAACCCTTAAAATGCCTCAAAACACAAAATTTTGTTGCGATCCTATGAAAAAACACTCAAGAAGAATTTTCTGTAACATCAAAAAAGTAAACTCTGCCATGGCAGCTGCAAGCTATGGAATTTTGGAAGAAAATCAATTACTATGCAGCAATTGCTATGTCACAATTAAAAAGAAGCCAATTGTATTAGAACATGTTCAACGTTCATCCAGAGAGCCGGAACCTGCACCAATACCTGAGCCAGACATACTTAACGAATGTATGGAGCGAAGCAGTAGCGATTCCACAATCCACCACCATTGGAAGAATTTGTCGTTCAAGACAGGCAATTCAATAAAGATTTGCTCAGCGACAATATTTTACCTTTATTTGATGAAAGCCCTATTAAAACAGGTAATAAAACAATAGAGACTCCGTTCAGGACATTTGTTTCTTAATGCCAAATTCGTAGTTTTCTGTTTTTAAATATTAGCATCAGCACTTGAATACATATATACAAAATATTTGATATTTGATTATTTCACGCAACCTAAATTTATGAATTTGTTTTACAGCTGGATTGAAGCCGGGACAAAAACAGATAAAGGCTTCTACGAAATTCAGATCGACAATGGAAAAGGTTAAACGAAGTTTTGAAGCTGCTTATGGGGCTCCTATTGACTATTCTGAAGCTGGTCCATCCAAAAAAAGTTGTTTGGAAGATGATTTAGAGAGGCAAGACTACTTTTCGGACATAGTTATTGAAATTTGACATTTTAAATTAAATTTAATACAGTCATCGAAGTATATACTAAATTAAGTTTTATCTGTTTACATTTTTATAATCGGACAATATAATACATATACATATATTTTATGAAAAGTTTAATTAAAAATATACTAATTAAACTTAATGTCAAATACACTTTATTTCAGGTATCAAAAGGTTATGGAAGAATTAAAGGAGAAATTTCAAGCAAGTAACGATCGCAATCTTAGGTTACAAATACTATCATTGTATCCCTATCCCATTGAAAAAACTGCTGACTTCTTTGGAGCAACAAAGTATATGGTGCGTAAGAGCCGCAATCTTCAAAAACAGTTTGGGATTCTTCCTAACATTCCAAACATGACGAAAGGGAAGGTCGTCACAGCTGAAATGAAAAAAAATCATTCAGGAGTTTTATGAAAATGACGAATATAGTAGGATGTGCCCGGGAATCAAAGATTATAAGTTTGCAATAAATGAAGAGGGTGAAAAAATAAAAAAACAAAAAAGACTGGTATTGTGTAACTTGAAAGTTATATGCTGAATATGCAAAAAATGATGAAAATCCCAAAATAGGCTTTAGTACCTTTGCTCATCTTCGACCGTCGTGGTGCGTGCTTGCGGGACAAAGCGGAACTCAGTGTCTGCGTATGTACGCATCACCAAAATCCGAAACTACAAATATCAGCGTTAGGCATTAAAGATTTAGACTACAAAAAATTAATGTCTTTATCCATCTGCGGCATGGACAATGAAGATTGTATGATGCACCGATGCAAAAGATGCCCGCGAGAGGTCGGAATCAAAAATTATTTGGAAAGTTTGGACTTCATGGCGATGGAAGAGATAAAATATAAACAATGGGTGTCCGTCGATCACTGTATGTTAAAAGATATCACCGAAACTCCAGAGGAATACGTGGAATCACTCACCAAAAAAATTGCACAACTGACAAGACACCACTTCACGAATAAATGTCAGTCGAGTTACTTCAAAAATCTAAAAGAAACTCTGCCCGAAAATGAAGGTGTTTTGGTGGGCGATTTCGCGGAAAACTTCTCATTCATCGTACAAGATTGTGCCCAGGGGTTTCATTGGGAGAACTCGCAATGTACAGTGCACCCATTCGTTTATTATTCCAAAAACAATGCAGGAAAACTAATTTGCAAAAGTTACTGCTTCGTTTCAAACCGTCGCAGGCATGATACAATTCTGGTTCATAGTTTTCTCAAAAAATTAATCCTGTGCATCCAACAACAAAATTCAAACCTAACTAAAATTCATTATTTCACAGATGGATGCGCGGCTCAGTATAAGAATAAAAAAATTTTCTAAATTTATGCCATCATTTCGAAGACTTCAAAATTCATGCTGAGTGGAATTTTTTCGCGACATCCCACGGAAGAATGCCTGCGACGGTATTGGCGGAACGGTAAAAAGAGCAGTCGCCAGAGAAAGCTTACGACGGCCTCTCGACCATCAAATCTTAACAGCTGAGGACTTCTACAATTTCTGCTCTCAAGAATTCCTAACCGCTATTGACTTTTTTTACGTCTCTGAGGCAGAAGTTGTAGATGTAGAGCTTTCTTTGCAAAAACGTCTGAGTGAACCTATTACTTCTATCAAAGGTACTCAACAATTACATCGCTTCATCCCAATTTCCAAGAATTCGTTGAAGGTTTATCCACTCTCTCAGAGTGCACAGTCAGTCGAAATAAGAGAGCTCATTAGAGTTTCTGCTTCGGATCAAGAACATAATACTGTCTCTCAACGCGAAATTGAAACAGGCTCTTTTGTGGGTTGTATGTATGAAAATAAACTATGGCTCGGATTAGTCCAGTCCTTTGACTGTGAATATGATGATTTTCTGATAAAATTTCTCCATCCTTCGGGCGTATGTCCCTCATACATTTTTCCTGCGCAAGATGATGTTTGTCACGTTCCAACAGAAAATATATTTGGGAGTATTGAAGCAAGTTTACGAGGAGGAACAAGAATACAATACATTTTTCCGCTTCAAGAATTAAATAACTTTTCAAAGAAGATAAAATAAATTCTATCGAATGTATACTATTTAAGATTGTCTATATAATATTTCTAAAATTTTTATCTAAGATTTGTGTATCTACTTAATAGTTATAAAAATCTTTTCAAATTCTTTTTTCTTATTATTATATTATTAGTGTCTAAAATTTGGATTCACTGGATGAGAATACTCTCTTAATTCATTCTCAAAGACTTGTGTACGTGTAGTATTAGGAAGAGTATTTTATACTCTGATAAGCGCTTTATAAATTAAACATTATTATTGTCAATATATTCTGTCCCTAAATATAAGAGAGGTTATGTATGTACATTGTACATATATTTTAAAAGATTTTTTCTCCTTTGGTTTATCTACATGTATTTTTTATATGATTTGAAAATTGTCTTTTTTTGGACCAACAAGTCTGTAATAAATCTTCGTTGTCTGAAAAAAAATTTATTACTTAATTTCAAACTCAGTTTTGAGCCTTATAATAAACTATAAGCTGACTTTTTATTACTTATTATGGTGTACATACATCAAATAAACATTTTTTATTCTTGGTCTTTTTTTCGAAAAATGATATCTTCGCTGCCAAATCGCAAAAAAAAAAAAATTGACATTTTTTCCAAAAAATCATAATTTTATTTTTGTTACCCTAAAAAAATGATACATATTTAGAAACTACAGTTAATTTTACATATTTTATCATTTAAGACTTATTATGCTACCACAATTAGCAGCTGAGATATTTACGTTTGAAAATTGTTGGTTTTTTCATTTGACCAAAATTTGGTCAAGCCATAAAATTTGACCAACTTGACCAATTTTCAAAAAAATTCAGATTTTTGTAATTTGGACCAAAACCAACCCTCACACCAAGTTTCATGAATTTTGGAGATGGTGGAGTGTACATTTGGCACTTTCATTTGTCTATTTGTCCTGGAATTACCCCTTTGGCATACTTTCCTGTTCATTCCTCATTGCTTCCATTGAAAATATTGATATCGTCTAGGGCAGAGGTCACCAATAGTCAGACTGGCCCATATCTGGACTGCCAACAGATTTTATATAGATCATCAGGAATAAACCCATATTAAGTTGATTTTAGTAATATCGTACACCTTATGAGAATATTCCTAAGAGGAGGGAAAGTGTGGGTAGTGGATCTTGGGAGAGTTACAGAAACTGTAACCATTTTCATTTTTCATCTTTTCACTTGAGCCAGATTTGATTATGCTAAGTGTTTTAGGTTCTATAAGTCTACCAGAGAGATTAAGGTAACTAATGTAACCTAAACTTTCATAATGTAGAAATAGAAGGATGTCTCTTTCATTTCAAAATGAACACATTTTGGCTAACAAGTTAAATTTTGGCATAAATGCTATAGCCCAACAACCCTTGCTCTAGGGCAGGGATGGGGAAACTTTTGAGGTTGGATGAATGTTGAGTCAAAAAGATGGGGAATGCATCTTGCCCTTCTCTGTATCTCTTGAAACTGGGCTTAAACCAGGGGTTAAAAGAGAGAAACAATTCAAATATGGTCACAGGCCACCATAATACCCTTGGTGGGCCACAGTTTCCCCACTCCTCCTCTAGGGGATAGGTCTAACATTAATTAATATAAAATATTTTATAATTTTCAAAAGTATGTTGGGTATTTTTCTTTGTTTTTGTAACATTTAGCAAATATTTTATTGGCTGTATATTTATTTCCTATTTGAAATATAAAAGAAACTGAAAAAAGTTAAGCTTGTAGTAAGTTTAAAAGAAAGTCTGTTTTATGTACGGTACTTAAACTACTGAACTAAACTAAAAGCAACTCTGTATTTTCAATTTTCTATAACACACTTAATTTTTACCAGATGACATGAAAATTTCTGTATATTGTTAAAAAAATAAATAAGGATGTGTTCCTTAGCTTAAACTTCTACACATGCGGCAACATTTTTAATACATTTGTATAATTCAGGGGTTCTCAAACTGGGGTACATGTACCCCTAGGTGTACGTATTAAGGTTTCCTGGGGGTATGGGAAGGAATGGACAAAATTTATGCTACATATATTATTTTGACATAATTCAAGTGAATATTCTAAAAAATTTTGAAAATGTTTATTCCACTCATTGCCACAAACTTCTAGAATTTTTATTTAGGGTCATTCCATGTCAGTTCAACGGAATTTTGGGTCGAAAAAACGTGACCATCACCGATTTTTTAAAAAATTGGCACACTTATAGATCTCGGTGAGAAAACAGAATGGCACTTGTTTCAACACTTCAGGACATATGGTTCCGGAGATATGGCCATTCAAATTTTGTAAAAAAAAAGGTCAATTTCCAAGGTCATACCATATTTCAACATGAAATATCTCAGCTCCTATTGCACTTAGAGACCATTTAAACACTATTTTAAAGCTTTTAAGCAGATCTACAACTTTTTTCCAATTCATATTTTACCTCTGGTAAAAAAAAAAGTTGATCTTATTTTTGACCTTTGACCTTGTGTAGGTCATTTGATGTCACAACCGATATTTTTCTCCTTTCACCCAATTTTGGGTACACATGTCTACCTTAACCTGGAACAAGATTTTTAGTGTTGATTAAGTTAGTATAGACGCTACAGCCATTTCAGTGGACCATACCTACCTCCATTTTGACCAAGTACCTTTTTCCACCAAACTTTGGTGCGCCATTTCTTTGGAACTGTTTGAGCTAGAGTATTGAGAAAAGTACCATTAGATTTGTCTCACTGAGATCTATAATGTCTGCTATTTTTAAGACAATTTGCCTTTTAATATGTACAGGGTGTCCATAAATGATTACTCTGATTAAAGCATGCTATAACTTTTAAATAACACTTTTATTCAAACACAGTTTTAATCATAAGTAGATAAACATACAAAGTTTTGATACATAGTTAATGAACTTAATAAGCTTCCACATGTGCACCCCTAGTGGCACGTAAAATGTCTAAATGGTATTCACACTCACGCCACACATTTTCCAACATTTGTGGGTTGATGTGTTCTCGCAATGTCCTGATATCTGGAACAACTGTTGTATAACAAATCTTTAACATGACCCCAGAGAAAGAAATCCAGTTGGGTAATGTCTGGTGATCTTGGGGACCATGGGATTGGCCCATCCCTGCCAATCCATCAATTTGGAAATGTTGCATCGAGAGTTTCACGAACAACATGCGCCCAATGAGGGGGTGCCCCCATCTTGTTGGAAGATGACAGTTGGCTGCCTGTCCTGCAGCTGGGGGATGGTGTAATTGGTGAGCATATCCAGGTACACAGTTGCGGAAACAGTGTTCTCAGCGAAGAAGAAAGGATCAATTATCTGGTCATGCATTAGTCCACACCAGACATTGATCTTTGGACTGCCCCGAATATGCTCCCTTACGGCACATGGGTTTTCAGATCCCCAAATACGCACATTGTGTCTGTTGACTCTACCACTAAGATGAAACATAGCCTTGTCTGGAAAGCAGACATGTAACAAGAAGTCATTATCCTCGTCAATGCTATTCAAAATGCCAATAGCGAATTGTTCACATTTTGGATGGTCATCAGGCTTCAGTTCTTGAACAATTTGTACCTTGTAGGTGTATAACTTCAAATGTTTGTGTAACACCTTGTGCACTGTAGACTTCGGTATCTTTAGTTGGCATGAAGCTTGTCTCACCGATTTCCTTGGTGACTGTGTGAAAGCAGTTTGAATGTTTTGCACCATCCCATCGGAAATTGATGGTCTACCACTGCTCTTTCCCTTTTCCACGTTTCCAGTTTCCAAGAATTTTTTCATCCACGACTTAATTAACTTCACATCAGGTGGATTCTTTCCATACTTTGTTCTGAACCTTCGCTGAACACTGACAGGAGATTTTGTTTCTGCAAGCCAAACAACACATTGTGCCTTCTCTGTCACAGATGCCATCTTAACTGAACAGCTACTACAGCGCTCCTAGCGGCGAATGCGGTAGACAAAACACACCAGCACAGAAACTTTATGCATGTACAAGATCACCTGTAAAAAGAAAATGGATGTAAGATTTGTCATTAAAACATGAGAACATACTGTTTTCAGGGTAAACATTTATGGACACCCTGTATATTAAAATAACCTATTTCTTTATTTTTACCAATTGAGTTATAAGAACTGATTCTTGTCTAGCTGGGTGAAACCATTAAAAAAGAGGCATCAACATAACTTTATATTTAAAAAAGGCAGTTATTAGGTATTTACAATATATTTTATTTTTGTTTTCTTTCCCGCCTACCATCAGCTCCTTTTACAGAAACATAGTCTTTCAACCCTGGCATTTGTCGACTCACATCTGGCGAATGATAGAAGTCAATTACTTTGGCAGCAGTTTCACTATTCAGGCATTTCCCCAAATGTGGATTAGGAGTTGAAAGCACTCCCTTCTCCCTCACCAAACTCTTTGCTTGCCTAGCCATGTAATCTGAGCACTTAAATTCTTCTCTGATCTTTACTTGTGTCCATCTTTTTGATAGGATAGTAAGAATTGTCAGTTTTTCACTTTGACTTGTCACTTCACTAAATTTCTCTTTTAGTTGTTGAAGAATCTCCAGTTCTGTATCATCTGAGTCACTGCATGGAATTGGTTGTTTAGTTGCAAGTTCAAGCTTTCTTTTCACAACTACTACTACTTTCCTCAACTTCCTCTTTGCATAACCAGCGCTGTCAGAGAGTTTACATGGTTTTATTGGGGTCTCATCAAGTGTGGCCAATGAAGCATTGAATTTACTAAGCTCATACTGCATTTCAACTACATCTCCAATGGTTTCTAGCTCAGATGGGGCATTTGATGAGGTGGATGGTGATTTTTCAAGTGGTTCACATTCAGGCATTGGGGATGGACGATTTGCTAGTATATTTTGACAGGTTGCACATGCTTTATGATTATTTGTTAGTTTCAATTCAGGATTTTGATCAATCAAATTTTTAGTCAATGCACAAATGCCTTTTTTTCACTTTTCCTTTGTGTTTTTTAAATGGGTCACAACAGAACCTGCCCATATTCAAACTGCTGAAATCCATGTTTATCTAAAAAGAAAAAAAAACATATGTAGCTTAAAAGCCAGGGTTGGGTTCAATTACACAAAATGGAAACAATTACAATATTTTTTATTTTTCTTCAAATTAATTACAGTTAGTATTGTACTTCACAATTTCAAGATCAATTGCAATTACACAAATATAACTATCTCTTCTACATATCCAAATATATATCTAAAATAAATTATATCTATATCTAAGTATAACTAAATAAACTATCAAAGGTTTATTTTCATTGGATGATGTATGACTGCCAGATCTAGGGGTATAATTTTTAACAATTGACATTAATTGATCAATTACATCAGTTATAGCTCAAAAATCAATTACAATTACTTTTATTTTATTTTGAATCGGTTACAATTACAATTAATGGAAATTAGGATCAATTAATTAAAAATACAATTATAATTATTCATTGTATCCAACCCTGTTAAAAGCTATTTTTGCTTAGATGGCACAAATAAAATTTGGGACCTAGGTACTGATCTTGTTTCAGAGGTCTTCAACAAGAAAAAATGTACAGTTTGATTTACAGATTGGAATAAATACAGATGCCAAGAAAATCCTTGCTCCAAGGTTTAAATAAGCTTATTTTCACATGGGTACATACTGTTGTACACAATGAATAAATACACAAAGTTAAGTAATTCTATTAAAACTCATCTGACTCATAACTATAACTCATAGCCAAAGCTGGGCACTTGCGGTATTTTTTGTGGTACTGCGGTACTGCAGTACTACCGCACTACCAAACCGGTACCGCATAACGTAGTACTGCAAAGGATCGCTGAAAGTACAGCAGTACCGCTACCCCATTCAAATTTCCCGCGGTACTTTCCGTGGTACCGACAAACACGACTTTTCAAAAAATTAACACTTTTTTTGAAGTAAACCTTATTACAGGAGTACAGTAAGACGAATGCTGTGTGTGTTGCATCAGCCTAACTCTAGACACGTTAAGTTTTTGTTCAGAACATGTTACGTTGCCATCCTATCACAACGCCTCAGTGCAGTGCTTGCTTTTGAGTCGGTTGCACGTGTGTTACATTTCTGTGACAAAGATCGATTTTTAGCCATTATGGCAGAAAGTTCAGGTGCGAAATCGCCGATATGCAATTTCTGAAAATATGTGCTATTACTTGTGTTGTTCTTGTGTGCAGTACCGCAGTACCGCGGAACGCACCAGGGGGACCTGAAAAAGTACCGCAGTACCGCGTAACGCACTGGGCATGCTGAGGTACCGCAGTACCGCGTAATGCACCCCCAAATTTTGGTACCACGCCCACCACTGCTCATAGCTATAGCCTAGTATAAGGTACTTATATATGTACATAGCTTTACCTTTAAACAGGATAGCAGGTTCGAAGTTCTTCACACTTTTGAATGTCCATATAAATTAATTATATGATTTAAATTACCTATATTATATAATTCTCTGAAATATACAAAAAAAAAAAAAATTTATCATAGGGCAGGATACTTATTCAATCACATAACTGGGCTAGGTTAGGGTAGGTTAGGGTAGGTTAGGTTAGGGTAGGTTAGGTTAGGGTAGGTTAGGTTAGGGTAGGTTAGGTTAGGGTAGGTTAGGTTAGGTTAGGTTAGGTTAGGTTAGATAATTACCAATTTTTTTTTAAATTAGCAGACATTATATATAGCTCAGTAAGAAAAATCTAATGTTATTTTTCTCAACACTAGCTCAAACAGTTCCAAAGATACAGTGCTCCAAAGTTTGGTGGAAAAAGGTACTTGGTCAAAATGGAGGTGGGTATGGTCCACTGAAATGGCTGTAGCATCTATACTGTACTAACTTAATCAACACTAAAAATCTTGTTTTAGGTTAAGTTAGACATGTGTACCCAAAATTGGGTGAAAGAAGAAAATCAGTTGTGACATCAAATGACCTACACAAGGTCAAAGGTCAAAAATAAGATCAACTTTTTTTTTATCACTGAGGTAAAATATGAATAGAAACAAAGTTGTAGATCTGCTTAAAATCTTTAAAATAGTATTTAAATGGTCTCTGTAAGTGCAATAGGAGCCGAGATATTTCATGTTGAAATATGGTATGACCTTGGAAATTGACCTTTTTTTTACAAAATTCGAAGGGCCATATCTCCGGAACCGTATAACCTAGAGTGTTGAAACAACATCATTATGTTTTTCTCACAGAGATCTATAAGTGCACCAATTTTCAAAAAAATCGGTGATGGTCACATTTTTTTCGCTGTTGAACTGACATGGAATGACCCTTTAACGATATATAAGCCTCACTGAATATTTCTGCATCATAAACATTATCAAAGCAGCAGTGTGAACTGTGAAGTGATTTTTTTTAAAATAAATTGACTAAGGAATTTGGTGAGTCATATATTAATTTTTTTTTTTTAATTTCATATTATACTAAAATTAGATTGGCAAATTTCAATTTTTATTATGAACTTCACAAATGTAGAACTGCTAAAAAAATTGTATCTAGCATGTGTTAAAAATTATTATAAAATGTATGTTACCTAAAAATGTAACTACTGCATCGTAATTTTAATTTTATTATAATTACAGGCATTGTTTTATATATATATATATATATATTAGTGATGTAGGTCACATCCGCATCCGCGGAACATCCGCACATTTTCTCGCATCCGCACCTGCATCCGCACTTTGGACTGCGGATGTCATGCAGATGTGGACCGTTGAGATAAAATGTCATTAATAAGCGGAAATTATCAAATTCTACTATATTAATAGAACTAGTTCATTGTGCGCAAAAGTGATGCAAGCGACAAGATGAGAGGCTGTTCTTGTATGAAGTTTCTCTCTTGCAACCTACTTAGATCCACGTTACAAAGCTAAGTTATTTTCACCTAGTACATTAGAACGAGTTAAATCATCACTTGGCAAAGCAGTTGAAGAGCTTCAATCTCTTGAATCTGTCGCTTCGCCACCCACCAAAAGAATAAAAGTTTCAGTGACAGAACCAACACCTTCAACAAGCAAATCTATCACAGAATCTGTCTCTCAGTTTCTTGAGTCAAGCAGCAATGACGAGACCTACGCGATGTCAAAAGATGTAGTAAAAATGATCGAAAGCTATCACCAAGAAAAACATCTGGCTGCATGTGACAATCCTATTAGTTGGTGGAAAAATACGCAGAATATCTATCCATACTTGAGTAAACTTGCAAGGAAACATTTAGCCTGTCCTCCAACAAATGTACCAAGCGAGAGATTATTTAGCAGTGCTGGATTAATATATGATGAAAAGAGAAACAGACTGGCAGCAGAAAAGGCAGAAAAATTAATGTTCCTTAAGCATAACCTTCCTATAATTAAGTTTGAACATTAAACGATGAACATCTTAGTTTACTTTATTTTAATTACTCATTTATAAATATGCCTAATAAAACTTTAAACTTAATATAAATAGTTATCAAGCTAATTAAAGATCTCTTTCTATAAGGGTGGAGGTTGGGGAAAGAGGTCGGTGGGGTGCATTTGAGTTGGGTTCACATCCCGCATCTTGGTAACACAATTATGGTTTCTAATTGTGGCTGAAACTCAACAAAATATAACGAATTTATTTGCAGACGAATTCACTAATTGATTTCTATATTAGTTAGATGCTTGATATTATTTTATATGTTCAGAGAAAAGTACAGCAATTATTGTACAATTAATCAATTATACTACATTATAGCTACAGCTCTCTCTATATAATAACTTATTATATACGTTAAACACAACAAATCTCGAATATATCCTAAAAAATAACGAAAATGTAGACATCCGCGGATATCCGCATCCGCATCCGCGGATGTTGAAATCAAACATCCTCATCCGCATCCGCGGATGTGAAAAAAATGACATCCACTACATCACTAATATATATATATATATATATATATATATATTCAACTGCAAAGAACACGCAGTATATATGTATGTATATATATATATATATATATATGGTGTCCCATAAGTCTGGCATCATAGGAAAAATAATAAAAAAAAGGCAAAACAAAATCTTTTATTTACAGAACGTGCTCAATATGTCCACCATTGTTTTCAGTACACAAATTCAGATGTGATACCCAGTCAGCAAGCACACGGTGAATGATGTCAGGAGTAATGGTGTTACATGCCTCAATAATGCACTGCCGCAAATGTTCAACACTCCTAATTTTCTCTGCGTATACCAGCGCTTTCAAGTGGCCCCAGAGATAAAAATCTAGTGGCGTGAGTTCCGAGCTTCTAGCTGGCTATTCCACAGGCCCTCGACGTCCTATCCAATGACCAGAGAATTGTTGGTACAGGTATTCCCTTACTTGGGTGCTGTAATGTGCAGGAGCGCCATCTTGCTGGAACCATGTTGGGAAATTTCCTTCTTTGTTCAAGACACTGGGAAATGCTTCTTCCTTGAGCATACGTAGGTAGGTGCCTCCAGTGACATGTTCATCGAAAAAGAGGGGGGGCCTATGATGCGATCCTTCCAAATGCCACACCATACCATCACCCGAGATGCACCTTGTTCTTTTGAAGAGGTATACCAGTGAGGGTTGTTTTGAGACCAGTAGCGGGTGTTCTGTCGATTTACCTCACCATTTACATAAAAAACAGCCTCGTCACTGATCAGAATGGTGGATGGGAAATTAGCATCCTGAGCATAAGAAAAATATGAATTATGGTTTGTAGAAATAGAAAAATATGAATTTTTCCTATGATGCCGGACTTATGGGACACCCTGTGTGTGTGTATATATATATATATATATATATAATATATATATATATATATACATATACATATAATAATATATATATATATATATATATACAGAAATTCCTCACGTTAATGACCTTCACATTAGCTGAAACTTTACTTGGATGGACTAAATTGCTGTCTGGTTGTTAACATTCAGTTTAATGTAATACAGGTCATTAAAGTGAAGATTTCTGTTAAAAAAGTCTGTTAGCATCACTGAACTTCACTTTAGCGGACTCTGAGTCGTTAAAGTGAAGGTGACGCCACCAGAATATTATTGGAACCAGCCCTTGGATGAGGGTGTAGTCAGTTTCCTGTTGTATTGCATGGGCAGTGATGGTGAGTGGTTGTGTATGTGCATAGTGCTGCTCCCAAGTGTTGTGCATGTTATGCGTTCTTTTGTGTGATGTTACATAGATAGTTACATATAATTATATTTATGTATCTAATTGTCATTTATTTATGAATACTGTATGTGGTTATATGTTTTTATTTCTTATTATTATGTTACACAGGTCTTATCAGTTCATAGCATTTTTTTTGAGTTCCAAGTGACTTATCAGTTAATAGCAGTACATATAGGAGTACAGTGATAGTCTGTGCTTTAACAGTGTATGTACATACTTTACTTAATTATTGCCTGCTCATACAAACTTTATTTTCTGAACAATGGCATCTATAACTATAAGTGGTACTACTGGTATCAAACAGAAAAGGCATATGATGTCCATTGAAGAGAAGAAAGCGATTCTCACTGACAAGGAACAAGGGTTAAGTGTAGCGTTTGTTATGCAGAAGCATAAGATAAGCGAGACCACCATCTATGAAGTCAAGCAGAAGCACAGTGAAATACACTCCTATGTGCTAGACAGTGAATCTGGAGGGAGGAGTTTGAAATGGTCTCGCTTGAACATGTCCTACAAGAAAAATGTAGATGTGGCTGTGTACACGTGGTTCAAGCAGCAACAGGCCAAGAATGTTCCAGTCAGAGGAATTGACATCCAGTCAGCAGCTAAGCATTTTGCGCAGGAGTTCAATGAGACAGACTTTAAAACAAGTAGTGGCTGACTGTATTGTTTCCAGTGCAGGCATGGCTTATTGAACAGAAAGCTTATGGGACTCAGGGGAGAAGCAGCCAGTGCGGACCTGTCTCAAGTGGAGTCATTCAGGTGCGAACTACAGACTCTGATTGATGAGGCTGGGGTTGCTTCCTACCAGCTGCATAATGGCGATGAGACAGGCTTATTTTGGAAGAGTATGCCCACAAATACACTAGCCCACAAAACTGATAAACATCTTCCAGGCTTTAAGCCAGACAAACAGCGTGTGTCTGTGTTGGCCTGCGCAAATGCTGATGGCAAGCATAGACTGAAGCCTTTGGTTGTTGGAAGATCAGCCAAGCCTTGCGTACTAGGGTGCATCAAACGCCCTTAGGTTCTTGGATTTTAATGTCTATTCTCTCAAATGTTACACTTGTTGCTAGAAGTGTGTATGCCAAATATTAATTAAATTGAGGTGGTCCTGGGTGGCACCGTCACTTTATATTTTCGCGGCAATTTTCGGGGGGCCGCGCTATGTAAAAATATCTATTTTTTTATTTACTAACCAGTTGACTACTTACATTGTTTCTTTTAATATAGAGTTGCTAAGGGGTGATTTACATAACATTTGAGAGAATAGACATTAAAATCAAGAACCTAAGGGCGTTTGATGCACCCTAAAGGGGTGATTTACATAAAACATGTACCAAACGAAACTTCACTTATAGTCTAATAATATCCTTTATTGTCTTTCAGAAACAATGGAAGCTAAGAAGACCAGATTAGCAAGTGCCATTTTTGGTCTTGGCAATGCTCTTACAGAAGGAGATGGTACACTGACAGGAGTCCGCCTCCCAACTTGCCGGCAGGTTCTTCGATGCGTGATGTGGCACATCCAGAAAGAAATATGTGAAGGCAAACAAACACAGCCACTCAAATGGAAATCTGCCAGCATAGTCCTTATCCAGCTGAAAACATTCTACACTAAAGCAAATATTCCTATGCTTTCAGACCATCAATGCTGCAAACTAATACTTGACCTTCTTAATGACAATAACAAATTGCGTCAAATACCTGTTTCTCGCAGAGAATCTCCAAACACTTTGGCTAAGTTGCAATCCATGAATGAACGTCTTGATAAGACCTTTGGTGTATGGACAAAAGATGCAATGACAAACATTAAGAATGAGGAAGATAGAGCATTTTTAGAGTCAATGAAATCTGACAGAGTAGCCTCATTTGGTAGTGTTGACAAGAAGAAAGCTGATAAAGATCGTAGAAAAGAAAAAACGCATCTTAGCGGAAGCTTCAAGACGAGAACGTCATGAATCATCCAGTGTACAGAGATGAAAAGTTCTGTATGCTCTGATGATAGTGCCTCTGCAGATAGCTTGGCGGAAACTGAAGAAGGCGATTCCAGAGCTTCAAAGGAAGCTAGTCACCACAGATCAACATATGCAGGTACGTCTGCCTTTATTCCTCATGATATTCTGAAAAGGCCTTCAGTCGTGTCTGTTGCTACTCGACTAAACATAACTCCTGTTCAACAGGCTGTGCTCACCGAAGCTGTAATTCAAGAGGCAGGAGGTGATCACGTCGTGTGGCCAAGTCATATTCAACTGCTGATAAGTCTCGACGATCAATAACAAGTGCTATCGCCAAAGATATTCGAGAAATTGGTCGCCCCCAACAGCTGCAACACTTCACTGGGATGGCAAGCAGATGCATACGCTCACAAACAAGAATGGCAAGGAAGAAAGATTGCCAGTGTTGGTTGGGAATGCCACTGATGTAAAGCTATGGGAGTGGCTAGATATCCTCGTGGAAGTGATATGTCATCAGGTGACATCATTGCCGAGCACACTTACACGTTTCTACATTCATGGAAGTGCAAACAGTCAGTTGTCAACTTATGTTTTGACACAACAGCATCAAACACTGGAACGTTACAGCTGCCTGTGTTACCATTCAATCAAAATGGACCGTGCTCTTCTGTGGTGTGTATGTCGCCATCATGTTGGAGAGGTAATCCTGGATCAGTGTTTGACGCTCTCAAAATTGAGACATCAAAGTCTCCAGAAGCATCTTTGTTCCAAAGATTCCAGAAGAATTGGGAACGCATATCGCATGCAAAGGATGAAAGTTTAACCAAAATTGACATTTCACTGTACAATGACGATGCACAACAACTGCTTTATCCTGCAAAAACAAGGTTTTAAGCACAATCGCACAAGCGCTTCATACTGTAGGGAAGACTACAAGGAAATGCACAACTCTGCCAGGTAGTCCTCGATGATGATGTCACAAAACAAGGAACACTCCACAGACCTGGGGCCATGCATAAAGCAAGGTGGATGTCAAAGATTCTTTATTCCATCAAAATATGCCTACTTGAAGAGCAAATTTCTGTACTACCTCGAGGAACTGTAACAACACAACATCAACAGGAAAAACTGAAGGAGTGTTGTTTTTGTTGTTTATATTTATTGTGATTGGTGGCTCATATGTCAGTCTGCTTCAAATGCCCCATGGTTTGATTTGTGCTTATACAAGACTCTGCTCAACTATAAAGCTGTCAACTCAATCATTTCAGTCAGCACTGTGAAAGCCTTTGATAGACATTTGTGGTATTTAACCCCAGAACTGGTTGTTTTGGCACTGTTCAGCAATGCAGTACCTCAAAAGGAGCGTCGTGCCCTGCAGATGTGTTACTGGCCATACAACCAGATGAAATGCCAAGCACTCCAAACACCGCTACGTTCTGGATATGGCAAACTGTCATTTCCAAA